>JASPKZ010001223.1:1165000-1350909 GCA_030220185.1 Diploptera punctata
GCACGTTACCTCGAGACCACAGTGGTGGACGCGAAATATATAACATTCTCTACGGCATTCGGCAGTAAGTGGACATGGTGACAGCGCTTGTTAATCCATGTGAACTGGGTTCCCCAGAATCGGCTATTAAAATTGTAGTATTTACATTGTTTACCGACTTTGAACAGAGGTGAAAGAGAGAGAGACAGGGATACGGAGAGAAATTCACAGTAGCAGATGTTGTTTACCGGGAATGACAAAAACTGACACTTGGTCCGCCGGTGAGAATGTGCAGTAGAGAATATCACATAGACCTCTGTATTCAAGGACATCCCAATAGTATAATAATAATGATAATAATAATAATAATAATGTTTTATTTATTCTGGCAGAGTTAAGGCCGTAAGGCCTTCTCTTCCACTCAACCAGCACAAATACAAATAATATTTGACAAATATAGATATACACTAGATAGATAGATCATCGGTTGATTAATGTCTTTGACATCGTCCGATTCCCAATAGCCAATTTTGTCGGTCCATCAGATCTTCTAGTTGTAGATGTTTCTCCTCCATGTATAAATATATTCCCTGACTCCAGGAGGTTTTAGGTCTTCCTCTGCCTCGTCCTCCCTCAGGTTTCCATTCCAGAACAGATTTTGGTAGCCGATCCTCTTCCATTCGCTGGACATGTCCGTACCATCTTTATTGCTGAGTTTTAGATATACACTATACTAACTACAAACAGTTAAAAATACATTAAATGTTGCAATGTAAATTTCATGTAGAAACAACATTTTATACGATAATAACAATAATAATACTTAAAAATAATAATAATAATAATAATAATAATAATTAAAAATAATAATAATAGTCTACATATGATAAATTATACGAGAAACACCAATTAATATATCTGCTTTATACTGGGTAATGATGAAGTCGAGGTTAGAGCATATATAAATTTAGATTTCTTTTAAAAGATGACAATGTCCGGCAGCCTCTTATTTCTTGTGGTAGGGAATTCCAGTTGCGAGAAGTGAAAATAGCATATGAAATGGAGTGATGTGATGACCTATGTTGCGGTATATTAAACAGGAGACTATATTGTGATCTTGTGTTGGTTGGAGGATAGATGCTGGAAACAAGATGATAAATAATTGGGAGTCGAGGTATGTAGGATCTTAAATAAGAGAATGTTATGGGTTGACAAATATGGTACCACCTATTCTATCTAAGAGACTGGAAACAGTCGAAGCCTCCTTCATAAATAATTCGCATCAAACTATCGAGAACAAGAAGTACGAGGGTAGTGTACCTGCGGCGGATGCAGACTTATTTGTAATGGAGCTAGTGTTGAGCGACGGTCTACAAAACACAATTACAGCATGAGGCCGACATTGATGAGAGGCAACAAAAAGTAGCAACATGATACTCAGAATTCTACTTAACTCTCACTATGAACACAGATGATTGGAAGAAGCCAAATTCAGAGCTGTGACATGTATTCACAAAGACTGTAATCCACCGATTCCATCATAGAATTTTATAACACCAGGCATCGGCTTATGCACCCTCAATAGATAGGATTGTCGTCATTATCACCTATTCACTTGTCACGCAAAGACATACTTGCTTTGTTTATATATAAATGGTGAAAAATGTTAACAATGTATCAATATATAACTATATACACTAACTTTCTGTCACTATTGAATACGGACGTTCATGGCCGCGCGGACATAAGTTTTCCATAGATTTCTATTAAGATCAAATATGTTCTATTCATTCCCTATACAATTTAATTCCTTCAAACCATCGTTTTAATATGTTCCGATGTTTTATTTATACAGAATTATAAGTTGTTTGCAGTAGGTACGAGTATATTTGCATTAGTAACTTACCAGTATTGGATATAGTTTCTTTCTAAGATTTTTGGTAAAAATGACAGAACACTCCAAAACAAATATGTGTGTGTGTGTGTGTGTGTGTGCGTGTGTACAGGCCCTATATATTAATAGAAGTTTGAATTACCCAGTAGCCATAGTGTTCTCTGATTCCAGGTTTTTAATGATAAATTCTGATGAATTTCATGTTAATTCCTTAATGCACCTATGTAAAAATAACTTAATTTAAATTTATATTACAAATTATGCCTTACGTTTAACAATATTATTTTAATAATAATTACTTAAGTTGTCTATTTAATTAAATCTGAAAAATATTATTTCCATTGCAAGAACACAGATAGAAAACAAAGTATATATATATATATATAATTGCTCTGACAACCACACGTCACTGAGATATATATATATGTGTGTGTGTGTGTGTTTTTGTGTGTGTGTGTGTGTGTATGTGTGTGTGTGTGTGTGTGTGTGTGTGTGTGTGTGTGTGTGTGTGTGTGTGTGTGTGGTGTGTGTGTGTGTGTGTGTGTGTGTGTGTGTGTGTGTGTGTGTGTGTGTGTGTGTGTGTGTGTGTGTGTGTGTAGCATGAAAACAAAAATTAATGCCTGAATTGGGAATTGAACCCGGGACCTCTAACTATATATGTTAGTGCGTTACCGACCACGCTATCCAGGCATCCCAGTGCAAACATTAATTGTCCTTCCTTGTATATAATTATCAAATCATGAGAGGAAGCGGGAAACGTCCGCACTGCTATCTTACAGCTTCTATAACAAGAAAGCATTTTAATGAGTAGGCGTAACATATATATATATATATATGTGTGTGTGTGTGTGTGTGTGTGTGTGTGTGTGTGTGTGTGTGTGTGTGTGTGTGTGTGTGTGTGTGTGTGTGTGTGTGTGTGTGTGTGTGTGTGTGTGTGTGTGTGTGTGTGTGTGTGTGTGTGTGTGTGTGTGTGTGTGTGTGTGTGTGTGTGTGTGTGTGATAAGAAAAGAAAAATAAATGCTTGAGTCGGGAATTGAACCCGAGTCATTAAACTCTGTACGTCTCTGTATGTATATATATATATATATATATATATATATATATATATGCACGCCGTAGCGTAGTGGTTAAGGCACTGAGCTACAAGCCGGAGGGTCGAGGGTTCAAGTCCCGTTGGGGTCAGGATTTTTAAACTGACCCAAACCCTCTGGCGGCACTATGGCCCTGGGGTCGACTCAGCCTCTAACGGAAATGAGTACCAGACGCTTGTTCTGGGGGTAAAGGCGGCTGTCACGCAGGGCTGACAACCCGGCTGACATAAAGTGCCGATTGTCTAGAAAAAGTGGGAGCCTTAACCTCCTACTACCCCAAGGGCCTCCTGAGGCCTGTTGTGGGATCACTTATATATAAGTGTTTTATAACACTTCAAAACTCAACACATGGGGTTAATGGGCTCGGCCTTCGTACCCATGTCGACAAAAATTTACAGTCGACATAACTGCATAGTAGCCGCCATAAAAAAGCCGGATTCTATGCAGACTTGTTCGTTCGTTCATGACTGAACGAACATTGATTCTGATTCTGATATAGCCTATATATATTTATATATATATATATATATATATATATATATATATATCGTTGCTTATAAAATATATAGGCCTACCTATATTTGGAAGGGACTTTCTAGATCACACTTTCTTAATCCACCCTTGTAATCAATTGCTATGTTTTTTTTTGTATTCCGAACATCCAAAAAATTAAAATTGCCTTTTTCGTTTGCTAACATAATTAATGTATAGTCATAAAATAGACTAACTAACTCACACACTGGCACTATCGAACCCGTAGGTTCATGGCCGCGTGGACATAAGCTCTCCATATATACCTATCCTGAGCTAATTTTTTTCCAATCATTCCCTGTATAATCTACTTCCCTCAAATCATAGTTAATGGCATTCTCCCATCTCATCATTGGTCTACCAACTGGGCGTTTTCCCTCTGGTTTTCCTATGAGAAGCTTCCATTCATGTCTTTCGGTCCCTATTCGTGCCACATGTCCTGCCCATCGCATTTTATGAGACTTAACTGTTCTTATTATATCTGGCTTCCTATAAAGACCATGTAGTTCACTGTTATGTAAATCTTCCCTATTCACCTGTAAGTTTATCTCTCTTCAGTTCAAAAATTTCCCTAAGAACTTTATTCTCAAATACTCGTAATCTCCTATTCTCCCTTAAAGTAAGAGTCCTTTTTTCGCATCCGTATAATATAACTGGTGGAATAACAGTTTTATATATTTTCAGTTTAACGTTTTCTGAAAGTAGTTGGGACGTCAAGAGTCCCTGTAATGCATAATAACATTCATTTCCAGAATTGAGCCTATGTTTAATTTCTTTGTGCATCTGATTCCTTTATTGTTCCTAGGTATTTGAATTCAGCCATCATAAAATAGACTATTAAAGATAAATTTGTAATTAAAGATGATTTGATATATTTTCTGTTTTTACCGCAAATTACACATTACATGCATATTTTATATAGCCTAAACTTTACTTTTAAAGTAAAGTTTTACATTTCATAGAAACTCTGGAAATTGAAGGCCTATATCTGTAATTTTCAAATTCTGACATTGTCAAAAAAAATATAACATTTGTTACAAAATTCCAGAGATCATTAGTGTATTTAAAAGAGCAAATTAATTATCTTATTTCGTAACAAAAGAAAACGCTCATGGTAAATCAGGAAACATTTAACAAACAAATTTATTTTTACTCTACGGGTAAATTTAACATTTGATATCTAATGATAAATCTATTATAAAAATTGATGCACATAAAATATTATTATCAATAACATCACTTGAAATGACGTGGTTCTGACGTATACACAGACCCTCTATATGTTAATCCTCTAGCATGGAGAGATCTCTTCTTTGGATTATGTTCTTATTTGTTAGTAACAGCTGCTGCTGTCAGACGCTGGCAGAATGTGTAAGTTCTACTTGCTGCTTGTGACTTTGTCGTTCAGTAATATTGCTCAGTGTAGCCTTTATGGACAGTTATTACGCCAATATTTTCACAACATATATGCTCCTGTAAATGAAGAACGAGCATTTTCTAGAAGAAATATTCCAACTGTAACAGGCAGTGGCATATATCAAGAACCGTCTTCAAGAGATTTAGATGTTGGATTTGCTGTTGGAGTCAAAGATGATGGCGAACCAAGTGATATTCTTATTAACAATCATTCCTCCAAAACGAGTTCACAAGTTGCTTCTGAACTTCCAAATACTGGAGCTTTCCTAGTCCAACAACCATCGGCAATAAAGGAATTAAACATTGGTGTTTATGTGGATCCTAGGAACGGTGTGAAGTATTATGCTCCTGGATTTGTACCAATCAATGGAAAACCAAACTTATATGAATATTTTCCAGAAAGGTATGTTCAATCATCATTCTCGCCAGAATTAGGACAAATTTATTCTATGAATGTACCAAATCAACCATTACCGATAAATTCATTTCAACAACCTATTTCGTCCTATTCTGAATCTCCTCAAAAATCAAGTTATTTCAATAGATATCCAGTACCATCACCTTATACTAACACAATTCCCTATCCATATCAAATTAATCCTAATTATGCTCCCTTTCTTCCAAACATTTTACCTGCATCAATTCCAGAACAAACCTACTTCAACAAATTCCAGAATGCTTACCATTACCAACAGGAAGGTTATCCGTTCGACAATTTTCAACAAACACCAGATATCGATATGTATTCTAGGGTACCATACACTCCCAACAATTTCCAGTTCGCCCCACCACAAACTCCAGAATATATCTATCGCCCAACTCTGACTGCAAATATTTATGATGAAGGCGCATTTCCAGGTAGTTACTCAGGACGATTTACTAGAAATCATGGAGTTTTTCCATATCGTAACTCTGATTTAAGACACAGTATACCACTTAGAAACTTCCAGAACGTATTCAAAGTTCAAGAACAGGTTTCTAGAGGAACGTACGAACATTTGGCTCAACCTGCAATATTAAGGCAAGAACCTCAAGTACCAGAAATCATTGCTGATCGACAAGGAACACCAGTGATGTCGGCAGAACCATACGGAGAACGTCAAGTAGGGGCCTTCAAACTTCGCAACGATCATGGATACAAAGTCACCGTAAGTAAATACGTATCACTTAATTGTGATATTAACTATCACAAATAGCCTACATACATCTGATTTTACATTTTACTACTCTGATTAAATCTGAACTAGACCTGTGTGTAAAATATGAGAGATTTTTCTTTGTCTCATCTTATTCAAAATAACTACCCAACAGATCTGATATATTTCTCTCTCTCTCTCTCTCTCTCTCCCTCCTTCTTAGTTGGTTATGACAATAAGTTACAAGCCGAAAATCACGGATTCCATCCCGGTGTAGTTAGGATTTTTAAACTGGCCTAAACCTTCTTGTGCCATCATTACCCGGGGATTCACTCAACCTCTAATTGAAATATTCTATGAGTATAGGCGGCCGTCACACATAACTGAAAACTCGGCTGACATCCCCTGCCGATTGTGTAGAGAGGTAGGAACCTTAACCATCCATAGGGCCTCAAATGGTCTGTAGTGAGATCACATTAAAAATATTTTAATACAGTTTTTCTATAAAGTGTTAAAACGTTGTTACGCCAGGTACTTTTTTGTATTATTATTATTATTATTATTATTATTATTATTATTATTATTATTATTATTATTATCATTATTATCATTATTATTAATTATTATTATTAAAGTAATGTGAATAATTTTAATAAAGTACTTTGAAAGATCTATCGCTTGTAGTATAAGGGTTCTTGGACACAAGTATGCTAAATTTTGCTGGAATTCCTGGGCATGACGCGAATTATATTGAATTTTCCTCTAGATATGCCTATATAACGTTTTGAAATACAAAATGGAACTGACTTCCCAATAATATCATAGATTGTCTATCATTATTATTATTATTATTATTATTATTCAAATCTAAATATATTTATATTTAAAGGTCTACTTAATGAAACCACTAGCTGGGTCTTCTTCTTCTTAATCATAATTTGTAGGGTATTTATCCTGATTATTTCCAAAATCACTCCTCGGACGAAGACGTATTGGATGTGCATTCACTGTCTATCCATCTCTTGGCTGGTCTTCCTCTTGTTCTTCTCCCGTACTAGCTGGGTAACAACTATATTCAGCTCTTTGTATATGTACGTATAAAAATTAATCTAGAATGTAAATTACAACTTTCATATCTTAATTTTTAATAGCTTTTCTTACTTTATTTTGTTTTTTCATATTAATATTAGACTAGATGTTTGGGCTACACTTTAATAATAATTTAAAATATATATTAAATGTATCCAACTTTTTATTATCTTATGGTTGATAGGAAAAGAAAATATTTTGACCTTAACTCTGACAGCATAGATAAAGCGTTATTATTATTATTATTATTATTATTATTATTATTATTATTATTATTATTATTTTATTGTTATTATTATTATCATTATTATTATTACTATAATAATACAGAAACGTTTAGAAGTTCGTTTTGTTTAGAATTTAGTACATTGCATTTTTATCTGACATTGAAATTGTTAACATTATAAATCAAAGTAAACCATTAAAGTGTCATTAATTTTGTGATGTCCCGAGGACGAGTAGAATAATAATTAATCACGTACCTTTATCATAAGTAATGCCACGAGTGATTTCCAAATTATCGATAAATTCACGACTCACGAAGTAAGGACTATTTGTTAGGACTATTTAACGAATAAAATTAAGCTGTTTACTCACAAATCATTATTTAAATATAGTTATTTTAAAATATTTATATATTTAATGTAAACGGAGATGTTTGAAAACAAATGAGAAACGATCGGTACGCTTCATTTGCTCCTTTTGTTCGTCACTGCAACTAGATTATATTATTTATTGTAAGAATGCACTCCAGATCACATTATTTATTGTAAGAATGCACTTCAGATCATATTATTTTTTGTAAGAATGTACTCTAGTGGAGTAAAAATGAAACACATCAAACTGTATATTAATTCATGTCTGATGCCCTATGATGTAAATATGACAATTATATTTTTCTGGGAAAAAATACATTTAAGAATGTGCAAACAGTGGTTTCTTTTTTTGGTGGTATAATCAATTGCTACAAATGTTATATATTAACTCCCGCATGCGGTATGTGTTGACATTCATGCACTATATATACAATCTGGTAGCTGTATTTCTTGGTGAGTCAGTCACTGCAAAATAATGCTATGACCTATTCAGAATCTTAAAAAGGAGGTGCTTTCTTTATTATGATAAACTTTAGTTGGTAAATTCTAGACGAACCACGACTGTGATTGGTTGTAAATAAAAAATCATTGTATCGTGATTGGTCATTGACTCCCATTTGTGGCATGAGTTAAATAGTCAAACAAAATGTTAAAAGTGTATCCTTGTTCCGCCTGACATTGATTATAATTCTTCTTGTGGAATTGCGGATTCAGACTTTCTTAAAGGACCTTATAAATGTGTCGGAGTCGACTATGGCATAAATTCCCAGATATATGTACTAGGGCTACGTATTAATTCTGAAATCCAGAAACTGCACTTGGAGACGGTCAGATCATAACCGACGACGTCAGATAAAAAAATGCTCGCATCCGAAACATGTTCTATTAAATGTCTAAAAAAATTTTAATTAGACTTAATTAATGTCCTACATATTATAAAATATGTTTGTGTTCTAATTTCGACTGTCTGTCTGTATATGCCCATATCCCCATGTTGAGAATTACTTACCCAAGCAAATTTTATTACAATATTTTCCTATAAAAATCTCAGTTGGTGACAAATAAGAAGTTCATATGAAACTATAATTATTCTCAACTAATCATAAATATATTGGAAACTATACTTCATCTTTGGAGCTTGATCGTCTTAAAGACAACTAAATATGACTTGAATGGGAAATTAAATTTTGCTCAGACGCCCTAATTTAGTGTTGAGGTACTTTTACGAATCCGAAAAATTCAGACTCGGTAAGCACGTATACTTGTCATTTGGATCTTTTCATCTTAAAATTCCATCAATCCCGCCCGGGTTTGAACCAAAGACAAAGAACTTCATCCCTATACTACCAAGATCGTTATTTAGATATTGACTATAGAATAATTGCTGTATGTTCCAGATGAATGTACCCCCAATTCCTGGAGACGGACCTGCAGATGGAGTACTGGTCATGGAGATGAAGGCAAATCTGTATCGTCCTCTCAGCTAGAGTTGCAAAACAAGTCAAACTTATTAATATTATTAGTATTTTATGCTATCTTACAGTTCTATAAATTGTTAACCCAAGTTTTGGTAATAAACAAAACCCTACCTGTCATAGTTATAACGTTGAAGCTGATCGAAGATTGTAAAAAAATCAGCTAAACAGTAATCTGTTGTAGATTCGTTTAGCTGTAATAGAACGATTCTAACCGAGTAGTTGATTAAAAATTAATTTAATTCTCAAGTAACCAACCTCTCATCAGCGATGCCATAAAAATTGCACTTTTAATTATATTTAAGCATATATATATAGATAGCCTATATATATATATATATATATATATATATATAGTCGAGCTACAATGTTTTTACATATTCTGAAAACCAAATACCATACAATACAATAAAGTCACATAACATAACAAATAAAACCAAATTTTCTATATATATATATATATATATATATATATGGCACGAATCGCTGTGAACCAATCCGCTCGGTTTATCCATTGATCTTCTCTTAGATACCTACTCTCCATTGCTTTCCAGATACCCTCCATCCATGTTATCCGTGGTCTTTCTTTTTTTCGTCGTCTTGATGGAATCCATTCAGTCATTCGCATTAGGTGCCCATGCCATATGAGTTGTCTTGTTGAGATATCTTCGATAATATTATTTTTAATTTCCATTATTTGTTTTATTGTATTATTTGATATTCTATCTCTTCGAGATAGTCTTGCTGACCGCCTATTGAAGCCCATTTGCATAGCCCTACATACAGTATATATATACTCGTATTTGTCCTTCGTTGCTAAATGTAAAAATTAAAATTATGACATCAATATATATATATATATATATATATATATATAATTTTCCGCTCATGCCCGGACAGACTGTTTTTTTTTTTTTAATTTCCAGTTCTTCTAGAAGGTTCCATATAGTTATTTCTATTCGTTCAATTCGACTAATCGTGTACTTGAATGTGTTCGGGGTTGTTAACAATCAGCTTAGCTACCCCAAAAACGATGAATTGGTGGATTTGACACTAATATCGTATTTCTGGTTATTTTGATATTTCAATCTCCTTCTTACACTACTCACCCCCATAGTATTATTTCAAAATAGTAATTCATACTATGTATACCAAGTTTGGTTGAAAAAAATAGATAGAGATCCTATTTAAATACACGTATCAACAAAATTTCATATAATGGATTTTCGTTAACTATAAATTTCTCTAACTCCATACAGTATTTTACAAGGAAACTTTGATCAAGGAAAAAATTGAAACTAAACTAATAATATTTGAATCTCCATAAAGAAATATGAATATATCATGGAATTTCATTATTTATTTGTATTACCTACTGCATGCACACACATGTATACATCAACTACTCACAATTTTTATAAATGAATGCTGAGTTTTTTCTTCCTTGATAAATTTCCCTTCATAAAATACCTTATAGGAATATAATTTCGTCTTCCGATGGCATTTAATGAGTATAATAAAGAATAATGCTCTAAACTTAAAGTAATATTTATTTAATGCCTAGTTGCCTATTATATTAAGATTTTCATTCTTCTCTTCCTTAATATATTGGAATTTAGCCAGAACTTAAGTATGTATCAAGTAGGCCAAGAAGAAATCTTTAACGTGTGTAAAAATCTATCTTTGTAGTGTTTTGAAAGTGTTTAAGTTTAAAACATTTATTTAATCAAGTATCGCTGCTGTGTATTATTCCATACAGTTAAATCAGTCTTATTAAAATTAAATTTAGAAATATCAGTTAATATTTCATGTGAAAAAAAATCAGGATATGAGCTTTGAAGAAGGAAAGGACTTCATAAAATATTATGAGAAAATAAAAAATTTGGGAGTTTGAGATTAGCAAGGATAGGAAACAAGATGATAAAATTAAGAAAATAAATAAATATATTACAAAAAGAATTAACATTTCTACATACGTATAATCCATTATTACAAAGCACAATAACATATGGGGCAGAACGTCGACATAAAACAATAAAAGTAAGTGCAGAAATGATGGGCTTTGAGAGAAGATCGACAAGACTTCCAAAGTCCGTGGCCGAGGAGTAGTTGATAGAACTCTTTCCTTCCACTCCTGCGACTCGGGTTCGATCCTCGGCGGAGTAGGGATCTGAGTGTGTCCAGTGAAAAAAAAAAGTTAAAAAGCAATGAAAAATTAAAATGGGGATAACAGTAAAACAAATTAATAATATATAAAAAATTATAAATTAAAAAATTAGACAAAATATGGATGTTCAGAATTCTAATTAGATCTTGTTGTTGTAAACAATTACAATGGTTTAAACATGTAAAAAGTTTGCCTTAGAAAATAATTCCTAAGCTGGAGTTTGAATGTAAATAAGAAGAGAGAGAAAAACTAAAAAAACATGTATAGAGAATGTTGCTCTTGCCATAAGGGAAAAAAAACGTAAAGAGCTGGTTTCGGATGGATAGAGAAGATTGGAAGATGAATGTAAAATTAAAATAAGTTTATGCAAAGAAGTATGCATATCACATTGTAAAGCCTAATTGCTAATACGTTCATTCATATTTGCTGATACTTTCATAAATTTCACTTTTTCCCTCTTTATCTTACAAATAATTGTCAGACTAAGTGAGAAATTTAAGAATAATTATATTTTTATTGATTTATTTATAAACATCATTGGCCTTACAATTACAAAACTACCAAAAGAAAAGGAAAACACATTGAAGAAAAAAACAGATATAACACAATGTCGAGGATGTTTATCCACTCATATTTTCTCTTGCTTCCCAATACTTGTTGATTAAGCTGTGACTTCTCAAAGCAGGGCAGAGAGACAAATGGCTCATTTTAGGCCAATTTGAATACAATTAATTTAATCTACATTGGTTTCACCTTATTGGTAAGCCTGCTTTATTGTTAATAATTTAAAAAGTCTATATTTTGTTTAATATTCAATACCACCCGGCATCCGGCTGTTATTTCGACATTCTGGTATTCTCTCCTGGCACTGGCGTTAATGTAACCCACTTCTGCAGTTAGGGCGCCTGGAAGGCGGGGCTACGCTGCTCCGATGAAGTATGATGATGATGATGATGATGATGATGATGATGATGGTAACGATGCGCCAGGAGAGGCCTTAATCTTAAACTTAATATAATGAGGTGAATATGATAATGATGTCTAGATGAAGTTCGAGGACCGTTTCGGCCTTACAGTTCCCTTACATGTGAGGAAAAACTCCTAAAGGAACTCACCCAGGAAACTTATCCCGACCGAGGATCGACCTCGGGCCAGCTGAATAACAAGGCAGCATACTACCTCGAGAACACAGCGATGGACAAAATCAGGAATCTGAATCGAGAATTATTTTATTCATATTTAAACACCCTATTTAGATGTGTGACTGTTTAGTATTTTAATGCTTAAACATCTGATATGGTGGTCAGCGTTATGAAATTATTTTAACCCTGAAATGCAAACGGGGTCCTGATGAACTCCATCTTTTACTTACTATTTCTGAAGTTCATTTCTTAAGCAATCATATCTACGTATATTCTCCCCTTTAACTAAGAACCTTTCAAAGATCAGGTATAGGCTTACTGACAATTATTTCTAAAGATCATCATCATCAATTGCAATCATGGATTAGGCCATTGGCCTGTTCCGCTTCAGGATAGAAATTGATCCCCCCATCTCTTCTTAGGTCTTCCTGGGTCTCTAGCAGTGACGTAGCGTGCCTTATACATTCGAGGAAGCGCAACCACAATACCACTAATACAATTACTAGTACATACTACTGCAATAACTACCACTACTATCACTAATAATAATAATGCTAGCCTTACCTTACTTCTTGTAGTGCAATTTATCCTCCTCGTCTTGGTAGCAAAGATGTGTATGATGTTATCGAAGAAAGTTTCCCTGGACATCAATGATTCAAGCAAGCGATTTTCTATATTTAATAATGACAGAGCAGACAATCTTTCTTGGCCTTGTGTATTTCGCAAATAGTTTTTAATCCTTTTAATGGCAGAAAAGGATCTCTCTGTTGAGGAACTCGTTCCCGGTATAGTCCAATTAGTTTACTCAGCTTGTAGGTTTCAGGGAAAACATCATCTAACTCTTGAGATCGCAAGTACTCGCACAGAACACTCACATCTTTTTAGAATTCAGAATCTGAAAAAATGGCGATCAATTCGCTTCTCAAACGTGCGAAATCAAAACGAGATCCGTAATTTTCCGTTAAACTGTTCAGAGCCTCATTTGGAAACTCAATTTTGAATTTAACAAATTGCTTGTGATCAAGGAGACTATTGAACTTAAGTTTGGCCATGTCACGAAACCAGTCAGATATGTTCATAACAAGTACGTCAATAATCTCAAGATACAGCCTTTTATATGTGGACTTTCTATCTTCATCTTCAATAGGTTCCATGCGATTTCGTTTTACCGAATAGATTCTAGGAACTGTTCTCACAAGTTTGATCCAAAAGAAATCAAAGTTATTTCTAGTTTCTTGGAGTTGATTCTTAAAATCCTTAATATTCTTAATACAATATAAAACGTCACTTGATTTTGACTGTAGTATTTGAAATAAACGATCAGAATGTGCAAAAATGTATGAGAACATTGCCAAGTAAAAGTTTAAATCAAAGTCTCTCAATTGTGTAAGATGATCACGAGCAGAAGATGTAGCCTCTTCATCCCACTGATCTGCATTTTCTATTATAGAAATAATTATGTTCTCAATATCAGTTTTATGCTGTTGAACATTCTCCACTAGCCTTCTTTGATAGTTCCATCTTGTAGGAGCAGCAGAAGGGAATCTTTTCTTCACTTTTGCATCCAATGCCGCAGTCCTTTTAGTGGATTTAGAAAAAGAAGTACCATATAGAGACGAGAAGAACATTTTTACAGGCTTGATGTAACTAACAGACTGTGATAAGACCAGATTCAATCGATGAGCATAGCAGTGAACGAATATTACATCTTTGTATTGCTGTTTCAGTTTAGATTGCAAACTTCAGTGTTCGCCTGCCATTACAGCAGCACCATCATATGTTTGTGCCACTAATTTGGTATCGCAATCAAAATCATGCAAGACATCTGTCGCATGCAGAAAGAGAGCATCTGCTGTACGGTCCTGACTTATAAGTTATCCTTAAAATGCAGAAATATGTCCTGTATGGTTCCTTCCTTCGTCACATACCTCAGAACAGTTGATAACTGGGCTTTCATGGATATGTCTGTCGCCTCATCACACATTAATGCAACGAATGTTGCCTCGGACACTTCCCGTTTTATTTCTTGAGTGAAATATTGAGATACAGAACTTATTAAGTCGTTTTGTATGTCAGGAGATAACCCACGAAAAACATATTCACTTTCTAACATAGATTGTAAGTCAGGATCATAATTAGAAATACATTTCAATATTTCTATATAGTTGTCTCTGTTAGGAGATGTTTGAGATCGTCATGATCACGAAAAGATAACCCAAGTTTTCCCAACAAACAAACGACCCGTATTAAATTAGCAAGCATTTTTCTGTTTTTTTCTAACTTCTTCATTATATCGTTCAGTGGAAAATATATATTATTCACTAAGACTAAGTGTTCTATTCTACTTTTTCCAAACATCTTTAAATTTTTCGAAGATAAAATATGTGCCACTGTGAGGGAATGTCTGTTTTGTGATTTGTGAATATTATGCAGATCGTCGAAACCTGAGCATGTCCAAGATGTTTTTCTTTTCAAAATAACTCACTACAACCACATAGTCATGGTATAGTTTCATACATCTGCACGCGAAAGTTTCGGGTGAATATATTTTGTCCTTTGGTAACTGCAGTTATTTTAAGGTCCGGTTTCGTTCGCCCATCTTCTATAATTTTAAGTTTTTCGTCAAAAGTGAGTGTGGAGAATGATTTATGTTTTAATTGTTCAATTACACAACCACGTGAACTACTTTCATTCAATAATTCGTTGCAAGTATATGAGGTACTTGGCTGGTCTGAGTTTAAATCGCACATTGTTAAGGCGCCACGTAATTTTTACACTGAGAGCTATTAGCAATTGCAATGTAGTCACATCTTCACCGCGCTTCCACAAGCCGTGTTTATGTTCCTCACTTCTAAAAACTGATGATTTCATGTAGATATAACAAAACGGGTGTTGTTACTATCATTTAACACTGTGGAGAGCAACAATGAAAAGACAGTAAATAAAAACCACGGTAAATAATTTACGATTAATTTGTAAAGTAAAATAAATAAACTGACAAAAAATATTTCTAGCAGAAAGTTCGCCACATGCACTGAACGTTGATACGGGGTTTTCGGGGAGGTGAAATATCTTAGGCAACTCAAATCAGAGTTTCCTTCTCAAGAATGCGCGCGCAGTGCACTGAAGACATATTCCTGGCGCTCGGCGGATGAACGACCTGGCACGGGGTTTGCGGGGAGAGGAAACAGAACAAGGATACGGGGCTCGGGGGGAAGTGAAATATCATAGTCAACTCAAGTCAGAGCATTCCTTCTCAAGAATGCG
The DNA here is from genome assembly GCA_030220185.1 of Diploptera punctata. Lineage (NCBI taxonomy): Eukaryota > Metazoa > Arthropoda > Insecta > Blattodea > Blaberidae > Diploptera > Diploptera punctata. The sequence continues at coordinate 1,180,784 of JASPKZ010001223.1, forward strand.
CGCGCAATGCACTCAAGACATATTCCTGGCGCTCAGCGGATGAAAGACTGGCCGATTCGATTCGTCGGAATCGGCCAGCAGCGGAAGTGGAAGGTTGTCTCCAGCACCGAGAGAAGCGCTCCTAGCGGACCGGCGATCAAGCACTCACCCAGCGGTGACTGGGTTTGAGGACCGATAGCAATATCGGAACCAGCGACTGCGCCAACGCAGCTAACCTATAGCCAAGGCTTGCCCGACAGCTTTAGGGTTACCAAACCTAACTATACCCGTTAGTACCTCATAACCTCAAAAGGCACTAGGTCTTATCCCATCTGCCCTAGCTCGGCCTCTTACCCAAGGTCTTTGTCAGGGCACTTCCAACCTGTCAACCACCTCCCATACCTATAACACCTATAACACCAGCCCAATATGGGACCACGTAGGCCTGGAACGAGCGAAAGCTCATCTGAGTGCACTCCAATCGCGCAGCGTACGCGGCGTAGACAGGAAAATAATGTAGCCAGTGCTACTATTGAAGTCGAGTCCACTCCTAATGTCCTCCCATCCCCGGAGGTCCTCCCGCCGGCCAGCGGGGGCTCATCTGGGGGTCCGAGGACGATGGACTCGCAACCAAGTAAGTCGAAACCTCCTTTCCTGCTGGTGAGTCGGCAATTTACCGTAGCTCTCGCAGCGGCGAACAGGGAGTTCGCAAAAACCGAACCACTTGCATTCATTTGCAAGTTTGAAGGATTCGGGACAAGGGTAAGGCTGACTTCAATGGCAGCCTACTATAAGTACCGACAGCTGCTGCTTCGGCGTAATGTTCCTCATCGCGAGGAAAACAAGAAACCGCGGATACCAACTCGGAAATTCGTTGTTAAAGGAGTCGATCCCGACGTGGAAACTTCTGAGATCCGGGACTGCCTGGACGGGCTTGGCTTCAAGGTCCTATCGGTTGTCAACATGACATCTGGGAGGACTAAGAGGCCGTTGCCTATGTTTCTGGCGGTCCTGGCGGAAGGGCCCACAGTTTGCGGGGTGACAGAACTCAAGCGATTGTGCCACTACAAAGTAAAAATTGAACAGTACCGGCGCATGAAGCCACCACCCAACGGTGCATCGCGAAAGAAGGCGATAGTCCAGGATGATCCGGCTATCAATAAAAAGGCAGTACCAGTTGAGTCCGCTCCTGCTGCCATTCCCAATAGCTTAGGCACAGCAGAGGAGTCCATCGCTCTTCGGCCTGAGCTCCCTGGAGGGGTGACCGTCACCGCTAATACAGATGCTCTCACAGGCACTGAAAAGAAAAAGAAAATGACTGGACCACGAAAGACCCAGGCAACACAGGCCTCACAGACAGAGGACCTAGACTCGGCCACATCCGAGCCTAAAACACAACGATCCGCGGGCACTCAAACTGTCCCGGATCCGTTTGAAACGACGGCCACTTCGGTCGAACCTAAAACAACCCAAACCGCGGGCACTCAAACTGTCCCGGATAAATCGGCCCCTCAGGTCGAAAGAAAACGGCCTCACCGTAAAAACAGAGGAGTGGATGCACCACGAGTTTGCCTGTGTTGGGATGACTGCCCGGCATATGAAGGAAAACGAGATAACCAACTTCCACACCTTATCTTCGCTGCATTAGAGAAACCTATCTCGGAACGCAGACCAAATGCTTTCCTTCACATTGTCTTAAAATATGAAGGTCCAACATTGAGCGGTTTTGACGTGTTGTCCATTAACTAATGCGCAAGCAAGCTTGACATGATGGATAATTCCATTACAAGGTGATTTACCGGTTATTCACCTTAAGAACCGGACAACCAGGAACCAGGATCGATTTTGGCCATTTTTCGAAATTCTTTACTTAACTTCACCCCTACTCTGCTAAGGTTTTCGGTGGTTTTCCTTAGCGTAAAGACAAATGTCGGAGTAGGTCCCTAATCTCCACCAGTAGTCTTACTTACTCCAAACATTTCTAAATTCTAAATTCCGAATATACGACCCAAATTATCTCCTAAATTAAAATTCAAATTCGAAACTAATAACAAAATTCTCGTTTCTTAAGCTACTCTGCTAATGGTTTAGGTGGTTTCCTCAGGCAAATGCCGGAGTAGTCCCCTTGCCTCCACCAGTAACTTCACTCCTCCTATATCAAGCCGGGTGGGCTAACTTTACCCTTATACCAACACCAATATTTATACCCAAACTGACGTGCGAGTAACACCAAACACCAAACACTGCCATGGTTAACATCAATCCCTAAATTTAATTTCCCCCTTTTCGGCCTTAACTTCAAAATTAGCGGGACTAAAAGACAATGTCTTGGAACCCGCGGATGGCTAATGGACAATTAGACCATCCAAAAGGTTAGCTGTAGCCGCGGCTGGTATTTATCAGTCGCCGCATTCAGCATATACCACTCATTCATTCATTCTTGAAAGACTGGCCGGAGACATGCAGATTAAAGGAGTGGAAAGCCTGGCGGTTGCTATATGAAGTACAGTCACGAATAATTTCACTGCAATAATTTTTACATATGTGACAGAGAAAAAATATGTTTATTGTATGTAGATAGTAAACACGGTATGTTTTGCATATATTGACAGGGAAGCGGCGCTTCTAATGCCTAAATGGACGCTATGCCCCTGGTCTCTAGTTCAATAGCTGCAGGGGTAGTCTATTGTTTGGTATTCTAAGAAGGTGTTCATGCCAATTATTTTGGTATCTTTGAATGGTTTCAGTTATTGCTGGTGTGTTTGAGAGCTTTGCGGATATCTTCATTACGCGTGTGGTCATAAAGAGAATAACCCTCTAAATGTCTTAATAACTTCATTTCTGCAGCTACTATCCTATTTAATTTACCTGTATTAAGAGTCCAGGTTTCGGAACCATAAAGTAAAGTTGGAAGAGCCATTGTTTTGTAAAATTTTAGAATTGTATCTGGGCGTACTTTTGAGAGAAGAGTGTTTTTTATTTATCCCTATAAGTTTTTGGAATTTGACCAGTTTTATGTCTATGTCTTTACATGTGTCGTAGGAAAGCTTGCAGCCAAGATAAGTAAAGTTCTTTCCTTTAGATTCTGAGTATGTATAGATCTCCTCAGAATGGGTTACCAACTCATCTCAGGAAGGTTCAGTGGTGGGGCTACCACCTTTGAAGCCTCTAAACTTGCCTACTTTTCTGTTTGTGAATTCTACAAAAAGCACGTTTGGACTTAACATGAACCCTAAAAAAATAGAGATGTGAAATGAGTGATCTATATTTTGATTTCCTTGCATTTAAAAGCTTTTTTTTTTTTAATATAGTAGTTATTTTTATATTTATTTAAGGATACTTATAGACACACATTTCATTTCGTTACATTTCAAAACTTCTTCGATGTACTAGTTATTTATTAATTTGTATAATAATACTCAGTTGCGTAGCTACAGGAAAGACAATGTAAACTCCCTGGTAAACGTTTGAAAAAAGCATTTTTTAAATGTTATAATACTGAACTTTTAATTTTCCTGCGTGAGTTTTTAGTCCTTGTGGTAAATCAAATTTTATGATTTCAAATATGCATGGAAACCTCTTGTGAGTAACCAGAGTTAAACGGCTTTGAGAAGACAGTAGCATGTGTCTTCTGTGGGAGTTCAATTCCACTTGGAAAAAATGCGCGCGCAGCTCACTACTCCTTGCTTCTCTTCTTGTTCATAAATAATTGAAGGACGACATATCTTCTGAGATGTTTTCACGTAAAAGTAGGATCTTTTTAGTGATTGCGTACAAATTTTAGTAGCTACTGCGACAGTAAAATATGTTCTGTTAAATGTGATTCTAACAAGTAATTTTTAACAGTTTTAGGTCAGTGTAAGAATCTGGTGATTGCCAATTTTTAAATAAATGTTTTGGAGAGAATTAAGAATAAAAATACGTGAATTTGATACAGATAAATCAAATTTCGATCCATAATACTTTATAATAATAATAATTTTATTGCAGCCAAATAGCCAGGATTAAAGTAGGATACATTTTAAATTTACATTTTTGCATATTCACAAATTGTCTTTGTTCTTTTTGTGCATAGCTCAATGTGATATCGGTCACATGTTTTTTTGCATAGCATACATTTACAGTCTATGTTTGGTTCATGGAATTTTTTGTTGTTGCATATGAGTTGGTGGAATCCGTAGATTGCCAGCCTAGTGATGACATGTCTCATTTCGAAATTTTCTTTTGTCCACGCACGGTCCACCATGGCCCCGGTGCTGTAGAATTCTGGATGTATTTCTTCTCTTTCCCTGTTCAATGTTGCTAGGAGCTGCTCAGATGAGCTGGTGCTGGATAAGAGTATGCTTGTTCTGAGGTCGTCGATGAGGAAAGTTTCCTTCGCCAGTAGGTATGCGAGTCTTGAATGCGTTGCTTTTGACACTCCTAATACTGCCTTTATATATCGCGCTTTTACCCTTTCAAGAGAAGAAAGATTCTTCATTCCATAATACTTTATACAAAATAATTTATTTTGTTTATTAACTATCGAACAGAAGGTAAAGTCAAAGTCTAAACTTACTCGTCCTGCGTTAAATGCATTTATCATTTATGTTTTTTATTAGTTATTTACGTTATTAATTTAGTTATTAGTTATTTACGTTATTAATTTAGTTTTTTTTTCAAAATTAACCAGTCGTTCGATAACATTTACAAGAATAAGTTGATGTCAACAGTACCAGAGGAACTTGGAAGCCATGAAACCGAGGGAAAGTAGTGATTGTATCTGCCCAATTATTTTTTTAATCCATCCCCACTGTTGATACTTCAAGAAATATTTAATTATTATATTATATTTTATTTTATTGTGTCGTAATAAAATTATAATGCAATTATGTTTTCAACAACAGAAAATTAATTTTCAATATATAAATATATAATGTTTCTCTTACATTGGGTCACAGAAACTCCAGTATACTGTAGGCCTACGTGTTAAAATTGGTATGCATTGTAGGGTTTGTAAATTTGTCGCTCAACATGTTATGGCTGTACTAGATGTCATATTCGATATTTACAGAGAAAATAAGATTCTGTTTGCTGTAAGTAAGAGCCCTGATCTTCTTCTTATAAGAATAAACGTAAGTACAAAAACCTTTTACGATATGTATGTATGTATGTATGTATGTATGTATGTATGTATGTATGTATGTATGTATGTATGTATGTATGTATTGTATGTATGTATGTATGTATGTATGTATGTATGTATGTATGTATGTAGTATGTATGTATGTATGTATGTATGTATGTATGTATGTATGTATGTATGTATGTATGTATGTATGTATGTATGTATGTATGTATGTATGTATGTATGTATGTATGTATGTATGTATGTATGTATGTATGTATGTATGTATGTATGTATGTATGTATGTATGTATGTATGTATGTATGTATGTATGTATGTATGTATGTATGTATGTATGTATGTATGTATGTATGTATGTATGTATGTGTATGTATGTATGTATGTATGTATTGTATGTATGTATGTATGTATGTATGTATGTATGTATGTATGTATGTATGTATGTATGTATGTATGTATGTATGTATGTATGTATGTATGTATGTATGTATGTATGTATGTATGTATGTATGTATGTATGTATGTATGTATGTATGTATGTATGTATGTATGTATGTATGTATGTATGTATGTATGTATGTATGTATGTATGTATGTATGTATGTATGTATGTATGTATGTATGTATGTATGTATGTATGTATGTATGTATGTATGTATGTATGTATGTATGTATGTATGTATGTATGTATGTATGTATGTATGTATGTATGTATGTATGTATGTATGTATGTATGTATGTATGTATGTATGTATGTATGTATGTATGTATGTATGTATGTATGTATGTATGTATGTATGTATGTATGTATGTATGTATGTATGTATGTATGTATGTATGTATGTATGTATGTATGTATGTATGTATGTATGTATGTATGTATGTATGTATGTATGTATGTATGTATGTATGTATGTATGTATGTATGTATGTATGTATGTATGTATGTATGTATGTATGTATGTATGTATGTATGTATGTATGTATGTATGTATGTATGTATGTATGTATGTATGTATGTATGTATGTATGTATGTATGTATGTATGTATGTATGTATGTATGTATGTATGTATGTATGTATGTATGTATGTATGTATGTATGTATGTATGTATGTATGTATGTATGTATGTATGTATGTATGTATGTATGTATGTATGTATGTATGTATGTATGTATGTATGTATGTATGTATGTATGTATGTATGTATGTATGTATGTATGTATGTATGTATGTATGTATGTATGTATGTATGTATGTATGTATGTATGTATGTATGTATGTATGTATGTATGTATGTATGTATGTATGTATGTATGTATGTATGTATGTATGTATGTATGTATGTATGTATGTATGTATGTATGTATGTATGTATGTATGTATGTATGTATGTATGTATGTATGTATGTATGTATGTATGTATGTATGTATGTATGTATGTATGTATGTATGTATGTATGTGATGTATGTATGTATGTATGTATGTATGTATGTAGTATGTATGTATGTATGTATGTATGTATGTATGTATGTATGTATGTATGTATGTATGTATGTATGTATGTATGTATGTATGTATGTATGTATGTATGTATGTATGTATGTATGTATGTATGTATGTATGTATGTATGTATGTATGTATGTATGTATGTATGTATGTATGTATGTATGTATGTATGTATGTATGCATGTATGCATGTATGCATGTATGCATGTATGCATGTATGCATGTATGCATGTATGCATGTATGCATGTATGCATGTATGCATGTATGCATGTATGCATGTATGCATGTATGCATGTATGCATGTATGCATGTATGCATGTATGCATGTATGCATGTATGCATGTATGCATGTATGCATGTATGCATGTATGCATGTATGCATGTATGCATGTATGCATGTATGCATGTATGCATGTATGCATGTATGCATGTATGCATGTATGCATGTATGCATGTATGCATGTATGCATGTATGCATGTATGCATGTATGCATGTATGCATGTATGCATGTATGCATGTATGCATGTATGCATGTATGCATGTATGCATGTATGCATGTATGCATGTATGCATGTATGCATGTATGCATGTATGCATGTATGCATGTATGCATGTATGCATGTATGCATGTATGCATGTATGCATGTATGCATGTATGCATGTATGCATGTATGCATGTATGCATGTATGCATGTATGCATGTATGCATGTATGCATGTATGCATGTATGTATGTATGTATGCATGTATGTATGTACACAACAAATTTTGCCATTAATATAAGACATTTTAAAAATTGTACTCTTATTGCCACTTTATAAAAAACTCCAACATTAAAAAAATGTAACCACGAGTAGGGTGAATTAATATTGGAATATAATACCACATGCAATAAAAGTATTATAGGTGGAAATAATTGCCGTGAAATCCTCCGGATCTAAATTCTGTCTATTAACAATGCAAAATCAGCCTTTAAAATTCTAAAATCGATATTCATGGAATTCATTGTAATTGGGAGTTATCTGCGACGGGGGTAAACGCAGGTCAAACAATTCTCTCAATAGAGTTTGGCAGAGTGAATCAAATTGTTAATCGTCTTTCGGCAATGTCAGATCCATTAGGCGAGTATCCTAAATTACAGTTTCAATTCAATTATCATCATCATCATCATCATTAACAATCAAATCGCTAATCCATTCAAAGGAATGCATTTAGATCTTAAATACCAGCATTATTTTAAGAGAGTTATCAATGTTTTTTTTGTAGTTATAAGAAATCTTAATTTTGACCGAATAAATGTATATGGATATAGAGGGAAGTTCCAGATGAGAAATTTAAAATTGGAAATCAGAATTTCAGACTAAAAATACCAGACTACCCTTAACAGTCGTTAAAGTTATTTCCGTTTGACACTGTAATATATATATATATATATATATATATATATATATATATATGGGTATGGGACGGCTTCAAGCCTTTATTAGGAATTAAATTAAATCTAACTATTAAGCATTAATTAAATATATTTTACAAATTTATATTTTAAATAATAGAAAAATTATTTATAAACAGCGATAATTTGTGGAATTCTAGCAACACTGGGAAAACTGCAAGGCTGGTCTCATTCACTTGGTTATTTACAATAATTATATTTTTACATAGATATTTAATATCTATAGTCTAAATGCAAAGTGTTGGGGGAAGAAAGTTAAGTTTACTCCTGTAAATATAATCATAAATTTAATTTTTAGTCATTTAGGATTTATGGAAGGCCCTCCACCGCTGTGGTCTCGAGGTAACGTGCTGCCTTGTCACGCAATGGGCCCGGGTTCGACTCCCGGTCGGGACAGGCTCCTGGGTGAGGTTTCATCGGGGTTTTTTCTCACCTGTAAGACAAATGTCAGGAAGCTTAGGGCCCAATGGTCCCCGAAAATCTTCCGGCCATCATCAATATCCTTATCATTATCATCATCATCCTTCACCGGTGTAGAAAGCAACGGAAAGCTACCACACCTATAATTCCCTATTAAAGCTACAAAGCCTAGCATGAAAATGCTATGATTGCAGTGAAAGACCTGCCCTCGGGCAGAATTACTATGGAGGATCGGTAGTCTAAATTATTTATATTAAGTAAGATTACTTAATTCTAAAAAAATATTATTTAAGGACTAAAACTAGGTCTATTGGAATTGTTCCACTGCAGACTACATGGATAAGGAATATCTCCTCTTCAAAGGCATTTATGTATTTTTAAGGATGAATTGGTAGCCTGGCTTTACATGCAATAATCTTAACATGATGTGCGTAAAATACTTCAATCATTTTCATTTTCTGCAGCTCCAGAACGTTGATTAGGCAGGATATAAAACCTGCTATGGGCCAAACTCAGGGCATAATACGAGCTAATTGTGTTCATGTCAAGACTTGAAATATCTAAACAATAGACACACATTTGCCCTCTGGTGGCAGAATAATAAGGATGCTCCAGTTACATGGTGTTTAAACACAATGCGATGAATATTACAGTCCTTGTCAGACCACTGTCCGCTTTCCAAATATCGATTCGTAATATTATACTACTAAAATATTGTAATGGGTTAAATTATAAACCATACTGCCAGGATTTTTCAACCTCTATATGAAACGAAAGACTTTATGACAGAATAATTGTTCTGTATGTGAAATATTTTTCTCTCATGTATCGCGCATTTTATTGTTTAAGAAGAAATCATTATCTCCTTTATCTCCTATCAGGAGCATAGGGCAAAAGGTTATTTTAAAATGTACTTTTATTGTAGACTTTTTCACTATAATCATTTAGCTTATTTTGTTAATATCGCTACTTCTAATCACTTGAAATGTGTTCTGTTGATATTGTAGCACCCTGGATTTATAAAACTCAAAATCCATCGAACGTGTCAAAATTATATACCCGACCTTCAATTAATTTGACTAGTGCCTTACCAACGCGCTAAGATATATTATTCTACCTTACTTAGTACATAGGCCTATAGTAACTACACTCACAGGCATTAAAAGCTTTCGTGATCGTTTTAGACGTATGTCGTTTATACACGCTTTATATTAGCTTGACCTGTTCTATCTATCTATCTATCTATCTATGTAACGGAATCATTCAACGCGATTTTCACCCACTTAAAATCATTGGATCGTCTTGAAACTTTGTATACTTATAGAGGACCCGTGACAATTCAATAATTTCATATTTATTTTCTAAAATCCTGGCCATAATCATCATAAAATAAAAAAAAGCGTTTTTTTATCAATGCAACGGAATCTTTCAACGCGATTTTCACCCACTTAGAAACATTGGATCGACTTGAAACTTAGTATACGTGTAGAGGACCCGTGACAATACAATAATTTCATATTTTGTTTCTAAAATCCTGGCCAGAATCATCCTAAAATCAAAGAAATGAAAACTGGTATAATAGGTTGCGGACTTGTCGAGTTCTTAGTCAATCGTTGTAAGAGCTCAGTTGGTATATAATTTCAGTAATCCATACGTCGCTGGTTCAAATCCGGCTGGGAGGTTTTTTTATAGAAGAGTATTACTTTTAGCTCATACTACACTAGTATCGAATTTAAAGCTATTTACATTTTTATCTTATTCTGTAAAATATTAAAACTAAAAAATTAAAAATAAATAATAGTTTTAAAAAACTAAAAGAACACGCTTTATTAGAAAACTAAAAAATGAAAAATAATTTTAATTTCCAATACGCTTGGGATAAAATAAAGTGGTCAACAAAAAAATCATCTCCAACACATATAGAATAAAATTAGAGTTATCAACAAAAAGAAAATAACTTTACCATCAAAAGCGTGGGGTGCTTTTTATGATTTTTACATTTTCTTCTTAGAGAGCTTACTTTTACCAATATCTGTTTATTATCAAATATATTAATTGACATAGAGCACCCCACGCTTTTGATGGTAAAACTATTTTCTTTTTGTTGATAACTCTAATTTTATTCTATATGTGTTGGAGATGATATTTTTGTTGACCACTTTATTTTATCCCAAGCGTATTGAAAATTAAAATTATTTTTCATTTTTTAGTTTTCTAATAAAGCGTGTTCTTTTAGTTTTTTAAAACTATTATTTATTATATTATTGTATTCATAGTTTTTATTGAAATAACTAGCACTGAGTAGATTGATAAATAGGCACACTGCCGTACATATATAAACACTCCCTTCTTTCATTATACGTTTACAAATCTACAAGTGTGCTTTACGCCAAGGCTTATGCTTTTCACTGCTCGACTATAATCCAAGATTTGGGATGTAACCACTTCTTATTAATAAATAATTATCTCGAAATAATCCATAAACCTGAAGTCATCTTACTCCATCCTATACCCATACATAAGATCTTTTTCAGAATAATATTTTGTAAATAGTATTGACCCCGAATAACCAAGGCTCGTTCTCGCGAGCAGTTCATTTATACCGTAGAATGTAATTTTAATATATAAAAATTACGTGTCACGTTGTTTGTCCGCGATGGAATCTTAAACTACTGAACCGATTTTAATAAAATTTTGCACACTGTGTGCTGTTTGATCCAACTTGAGACCTACGGTTGTTTATAACTAAATTTACAGTCGCATTATTTTTTACTGCAAATTATTTGTTTATTATTTAACAAAGACTTATAATTATCTGTGAGTTCCATACAATTCTAACAGGTCACGGTGTAAGGTAATTGGTTTATTATTTAACCAGGTGGCTGTGCTTTTTGTTGCAACCACCAATTTCAATTGAATTACAAATATTGATTATTTCATAATTTAAGTGTGTTCAGCGTTTATTTCATTTTCAATATATTGATAATATTAATTTCGTCTGTAAGTACTAGTTTTAAGTAATCTGGCTGAAAGATAGCAACTTAATTTAAATTTAACTGGACCGAGAAGGGACATTGAACAATATGGCGAATCAGTTCTAGAGACCATGAATGATAAGATATCAAGTGAATTTCCGCAAATTGGTATAGGCCTATGTGACATAAATCTTACGTTTAAGAAGAATGTCAATTTAAAAACATATGAAGGTCCTAAGGAACGGAATAACAGAACTGTAAGTAAGTCTGTTAGTTATAATAATATACCTAATATTACAGAAACAATCTCCATGCCTCAATTAAATGAAAAACAAGATGACTATAATATATCACAAGAAGATATTACTATACAGAGACTTCTTGATGATGATGATGATGATGAGAATCCAAACTGCCAACAAGTTCGTAGAAAAAAACGAAAGTATAATGAAATCAGCAAGCCTCCTCAAAATATTCCATCAATAAATGTATATAATCCTTATGATACACTTATGGATGATACTGAGAATGCAGACAACATAAATTCATCTCAATCAACAAAACCACTTCCACATAAACCACCACCCATATTTATACCGGGTGTAGTTAACGTACCAGAACTAAAAAATTGTGTAAAACAAAAACTTTCTGATTTATATTTGTATATATATATATACATATATATATATATATATATATATATATAAAACAAAGTCGGATTAGTCACACTATTTATAACTCAAGAACGGCTGGACCGATTTTTATGATCTTTGATTTGTTGGATTTGTTTCCGCCCCGAATAGCAGATAAATATTAAAACATCGGAAAAATTAACGTAAAAATATTTAAAAGCGATACGACGTTCGCCGGGCCAGCTAGAACATATATAAAATATGCACTATAAAGTTATAGTTAATGTGAGAAGGAAAACAGAAAATATAAATTCAGAAAAAGTTTCAAAATAAAACATACACACTGTAAAACCGGATATTTATTTCCATATAAAAATAATTTGGGATTTTTAATATTTAAATATACTTATTTCTATTTGGAATGGAAAGAAGATTGATTTAGAAATTCAGTTTGTTTTATAAGTATATAGAAAAATTCAAACTTGCCAATATAAACTGTTAATACAGTTAGATGTATTTCTAACTGATTTTATATATATAACAAATACTACTTTAAACAATATTTGAATTGACCCTTTTTTCAACTAAATAAATGTTATTGGACGAATTGGATAGAATTCCGTCAATATTACTCTTACCTTTTCAATTGACCAATCAAAACTTGCAGATTATAAGAGAAATCAAATGGGATTTTTCCTAGAACAACAAGAGGGCTACAATACTCAAAAGGAGTTGGACATGTAAAATAATAGATCATCGAGAAATAAGTGAATTCGTGTTCCTTTCTCGATATTAGTTGACCAAATGGTGTCAAAGTAATGGAGAACGATATAGAAGTATTGATTTCCTTTATCATGTGTATAAATTATCATAAGTAATGCCACGAGTGATTTCCAAATTATCGATAAATTCACGACTCACGAAGTGAGGAGTGAATTTATCTAGAGAATTTGGAAATCAAGAGTGGCATTTGTTAGGACTATTTAACGAATAAAATTAAGCTGTTTACTCACAAATCATTATTTAACTATAGTTATTTTAAAATATTTATATATTTAATGTAAACGGCGATGTTTGAAAACAAATGAGAAACGATAGGTACGCTTCTACTGCTTCATTTGTTTATCACTGCAACCCGATCATACTATTTATTGCCAAAGGAACGCAATATTGTAAGGAGGAGCTTTCTTTAATATGGTAATCATAACACTGATAAATATTTGGTGAAACACGATTCTGATTGGTTGTAAAACAGAAATCATTGAAACGTGATTGGTCATTGACTCCCATTTGGGGCATGAGTTAAATAGTCCATAAAAGATGAAAAGATCAAAATTCCTAAAACTCGCCGTTGGAGAAACATCCATTATATATATATATGAAGTGATAATCTGCTTATAAGTGAAATGTATTAATTTGAGCCAGAATTTTTTTAAATTATTGATCATTTACACGATACATCTAAACATAAGAGAAAACTTTAATAAAAATAATATTTAACATTACTGATAACAAAAATATTATTATTTCTTTATGTAAGAAACTTTCCTTCACTCCCCTGAAGGTAGTCATAAGTGCCGTGGCTAGTAATAGTGATTTAAATTATTAAAATCATATATCTGCAACCCTGTGAAAACATCCCTATTAAACGACACATCTATACGGGCCATTCATCATCCCTTAACTAACCCACCTTCACATGTCTCCACAACGTGGAACATCACATTTAACATACACCTTCAACTGGTGCTTCAACGCGGGACCTCAACATTAATCGAACCAGGGACCTGAACGTGAACCGAACCAAGGACTACGAGAATGAGGAAAGTAATAAAAATCTTCAAAGGTGAGTACAGTTAAAAGTTAAGTGAAATAGTGCAAAAGTGTATAATAATTAATTATTTTACGAAATAAGAAAATAGTAAAATTCCCAACAATGACCATTAATGAAAATATAATATGTGAAATTGTTAATGTTGAAAGTGAACAAATAATTAGTGAAGGCCAAGAAAATGTAATGATGTCTAACAATGAAAGCCCTCCACGATATATTTTATCTTGTCGTGGTGGAGTGGCTTGCGTATATTAAATGATCCCGAGAGCTATGCCGGCGGTAGCATTGCTGCCGATAGGGTTACCCATGCCGGACTGGTCGAAGGTGATAAGCCAGACGAAAAAAATACCTTGGTCGAAAGAGTGACGATCTTTCACCGTAAAAATACAACCGTCAAGAAATGTGGACATGGGTTCAACAAGGGTAAAATTTTTCTGGAGGTTAAATAGTCCCCAATCCGGTTCTCCGGGCGGGGACTACTTCAGGGAACCCATGCCAAAGGCTCAAACACAGGGACATGTTCCTAGGAATATGGAATGTTAGGACGTTATACAATAGCGGGGCACTAGAGATATTAACGCGTGAATTAGATAAATCGCCCTTGGATATAGTTGCTTTACAGGAAGTTAGGTGGCCAGGAGAAGGTAGTCAGGAATCAGGAAGCTTTGCAATATACTACGGGGGTGGCAGAAAGACCTGCATTTGGAACGGATTTTTTAGTCAGATGAAGGATCCTGTCCGCTATCCGAGATATTAAGTTTGTCAGTGATAGGATATCATACATAATTCTTAAGGGTAAACGACATAATCTTATAATCGTAAATGTACATGCTCCCACAGAAGATAAAGATGACAAGATCAAGGATGAGTTCTATGAAGAATTAGAATGCTTATTTGATAGCCTTTCACGATATCATATGAAAATTGTCTTAGGAGATTTTAATGCAAAAGTGGGTCGGGAATATATATTCAAACCAACAATAGGCAAATTCAGTCTTCATGAAGATAGTAACGACAATGGGGTTAGATTAGTCACCTTGCCACATCAAAGAATCTCATTGTTAAGAGCACAACATTTCAGCATAAGAATATTCATAAATACACCTGGATGTCCCCAGAAGGAGCAACTCGGAACCAGATAGATCATGTATTAGCGGATAAACGCTGGCACAGTAGCATCATCGATGTTAGATCAGTTAGAGGGACAGACTGCAATTCGGATCATCATCTGGTCAGAGTGAAAATCAGAGAACAGCAATCGCTTATGAGAGAAACAAATGCTAAAGATCATTCTGAAAAATTTGAATTAAAAAACTTGAAAAATGATGAAATGCGGCAAGAATATCAAATTAAAATTGCTAATAGATTTGAAGTACTGAAATCTTCAGATGACAATGTGGCAAACGAAGAAGAAACTGATATAAATAAAGAATGGGAGGCTATAAGAGATACTATTAAATTGTCAGCATCAGGAAAGCATTGTTTGTTTAAAAAAGAGGCAAAACAAAGAATGGTTTGATGAGGAATGTGCCGACATTGTAAAGAAAAGAAAGCTAGCAAAAATGAAATGGTTACACGAGCCACATGAGGTAAATTTAGAACAATTGTGTAGTATTAGACGGGAAACCACCAGATTACTAAAGAGTAAAAAGAGGGAATATTTGAGAGAGAAGATTAATGATCTTGAAATGAATGCAAAAAACAGGAACATTAGAGAATTATATCAGGGAATTAGTACAGAGAAGAAAGGGTTTCAGGCTAGAACAAACATAATTCGGAATTAAAATGGGGATATAATTGCATATTCCAGGAGTATATTAAATAGATGGAAAAGTTACTTTAATCAGCTATTAAATGTACTTACAGAACAGGACATTTGGGGGCGATAATTTGCAGACAGCAGAAACAGAAATGCTAGTCGCAGAACCAAGTGCATTAGAGGTTGAAATGGCGATTGAAAAATTGAAGATGTATAAGCATCAGGTTCAGATGAGATCCCAGCAATACTGATAAAATCAGGGGGAGAAAAATTGATGGACAAGATACGCTGGTTGCTTAGTATAATTTGGGAAAAAGAATATCTTCCAGATGAATGGAAAGAATCGATGATCGTACCAATTTATAAGAAAGGAGATAAAACTGATTGCAACAATTACAGGGGCTTTCAACTTCGTACAAAATTCTAACAAATATATTAGTAAGCAGACTTACTCCCTACATTGATGACATTCTAGGGGATCATCAGTGTGGACTTAGAAGAAACAGGACTATAACAGATCAGATTTTTAGTACAAGACAGATTTTAGAAAATAAATGGGAATATAATGGTACTGTACATCAACTATCCGTAGACTTCAAAAAAGCATACGATTCAATTAAGAGGGAGAAGTTATATAGTATCCTGCTGGACTTCGGAATTCCTATAAAGTTAGTTAGGCTTATACGAATGTGTCTAAATGGCACAAAGAGTAGGGTGCGTGTAGGCAAACAGTTTTCGGACACTTTTGAAAACCAGAATGGGTTGAAGCAAGGAGATGCACTATCTCCTCTACTATTTAATTTTGTACTAGAGCATGCCATCAAATCTTTAGAGGATGAGGAAGGCTTACAACTCAATGGTATTAATAAGCTGTTAGTTTATGCTGATGATGTAGTATTATTGGCCGATAGCGAGGAGATACTAAAGGACAACAGGCACACACTATTGAGTAACACTAAGGAATTAGGACTGGAAGTAAATATCAATAAAACTAAATATATGGTCGCATATAGAAATTCATCATGTAATGGAAATGGACGGCTAATGACAAATGAGGAAAATTTTGAGGAAGTGGCTGAATTCAAATACCTAGGAACAATAATCACAAATAGGAATGAGATGTAGAGAGAAATTAAGCATAATTCTGGAAATGCGTGCTATTATGCATTACAGAGACTTTTGATGTCCCAAGTCCTTTCTAAAAACGTTAAACTAAAAATAAATAAAACTATTATTCAACCAGTTATATTATATGGATGCGAAACATGGACTCTTTCTTTAAGGGAGGAAAGGAGATTATGAGTATTTCAGAATAAAGTACTTAGGAAAATTTCTGGACCAGGGAGAGATGAACAGACAGGTGAATGGAGAAGACTACATAACAATTAACTACCCCATGGTCTTTATAAGAACAGTTAAGTCTCGTCGACTGCGATGGGCAGGACATGTAGCGCGTATGGGGAATGAAAGACGTGCATCGAGGCTTCTTGTAGGAAAGCCAGAGAGAGGGAAAACGCTCAGTTGGCAGACCAAGAATGAGGTGGAAGACTAACATTAACTGTGATTTGAGGAAAGTAGATTATACAGGGAATGATTGGAAAACATTAGCTCAATATAGGGATGTATGGAGAGCTTATGTCCGCGCGGCTATGAACCTACGGGTTCGATAGTGCCAATGAGTAAGTAAGTAAGTCAGTCAGTCCA
Organism: Diploptera punctata; assembly: GCA_030220185.1. Lineage (NCBI taxonomy): Eukaryota > Metazoa > Arthropoda > Insecta > Blattodea > Blaberidae > Diploptera > Diploptera punctata. Next base: position 1,198,184 of record JASPKZ010001223.1, read on the forward strand.
ACAATGAAGGTAGTAATCAAACTAATTATACACCTTCTTGGGTAGCATTATTAATAAATAACATTTCTGATATTAATAATAAACTAGAAAAGAACAGTGCTGCATTAAAATGAATTAGGAATAACAATTCAATTCGCAGTAATAAACTAGAAGCTAATGTAACTAACCTTAGCAACATTAGTAACAAATTAGAAAAGAACAGTGCTGAATTAAAAGAAATTAGAAATGACAATACAATTCTCAGTAATAAACTAGAAATTAATGTAACCAATCTTAGCAGCAAATTAGAAACAGAACAGTACTGAATTAAAAGAAATTACGAATGACAATTCAAATCTTATTTCTGATCTCAGTAAATAAATTAAAGAAAATAACTTGAAACTAGATCAAAAGTTAGAAAGCATTAGGTTAGAATGCAAACAAAACAATTCTAAACTGGAACAGAGAATACTAAATATAGCCAAAGATTGTGAAAATAAAATAGATATTTGTGAAAATGAGATAGAAAAATGTAATGAAAATACAATGAAAATAAAATGTAATCAAATACAAATATCTTTGATTGAGGTAAGGCAAAGTTGCCAAGATAAAATCGAAGAATTAGGAACTATAGTTGAAGATAGACTAAAAATTTCCGAAGAAAGTGTTATCTTAGGTAATGAAGAACTTCAATCAAAGATAAAAAAACGAAGTAATTATCATAAATGAACAAGTTGAAGGATGGATAAATAAAATTGTTGAACTTGAAAACAAATATGTATCAAAAACTAGTGAACATTCAAGTAGTGAAAAGGAGATTGAGGTTGTGTCAAGACACTCTAGTAATATTAATAATAATTCTCCTTCTAGTGCTAGCAATAAATGTGTAAAATGCCTGCTAATCTTTTAGGTAAAGCAGAATTTTAATATTATAATGAATATAAAAGTTAAAGTAAATAATTTTGTATTTTAAAATTCTCTTAATATTTAAATATAACTTAAATAAATAAAAACATCTAAATAATTCATTGTTGGTTATTGTTGAATAAAAATTTATCAGTAACAATTAAAGAAATTGCACTACATAACAGTTTTTGTAATACTATGCTTTTAAAAATTGTTTTAAGTCATTGTTGTCGAATTATAAAGCCTTCTGTTATAACTGTAATAAGGACACCTGCTTAATTGCATATTCTTAAATGAAAGTAAACTAAACTCTGATTGGATATTAAAACAATTAACTTTCTTGTTTAACAAATCAAATTTAAACCTTATATTTAAAGGACTATTAACCAATAGAATTTAAAATAACGCCATGTGATGTAATAATGTTCTTTAAAATTATAAAAGAATTACACTAGTCAATATGCATACATCTTTCCACAAAGATAGAAGCAAGAAGAGGTCTCAAGATAAAATGTAATTTTTAATACCAGAATAATTGATTCCAGAAAATAAAAGAATTTATTTAATTGATAGTGAAGAATAATACCACTTAAATTTACTTAATCTGCTGGGAACCTGCAAAGTGAATAAAACTGTAATTATTTCTACAAGAAACATTTTTTTTTTATTTAGAAGTGTTTCCTATCCATTGTACCAACTTCTGACCTTTAGAAGAGAATCCGGCTCTACCAAAAACTAAACCCAAATTGAACCAGTAATTTTTTTTTGGGGCACCAATCCTTCTTCAAAATGTTACTAGAACATCGGGCATGAAGAGAATTACTGCTTCAAAACATCGCCACAACGTGGGACAAAGCAAATTACTTCTTCATAGGGGAAAATAATTTACCTTATTTTGGTGATACTGTAGGCCAAAGTCCTACTGATTTCATTAGGTGAATCGAATAATACTTCGAAATCAAAGGGATAGAAGAGAAATTTAAAATATTTTTCATAAGAAAAAGTTTAAAAGACAATGCAGAGTCTTGGTTTAAGATAGCTTGCCATGATTCTATGACTTATCAAATATTTAAAAATGTCTTCTTAGGGTACTACTGGAGACCAGAAAGACAAAATAAACTTAGATTAGACCTAATTAGTGGAAAATTCTCCAACAATGATAAACAAGGTTATCTAAACAATGTCTTGGAGAAAGCAAAAATGGTATCGTTGTTACAACCTCCAATAGATGAGAAAACTTTAATTTCGATTTTATCGCATCACTTCCCAGACGAAATTAGATATCATTTGATAGTAGCCAGACCACAAAATGTGTCTGAAATGTTGTTAGCTCTACTTGAGAATAAATGAGAAGTGGATAAGTGTAGTAAAAGAAATTTATTTGGGGAAGGGGCAGAGCCCTATAATAAGATAGGTAATTTAGTACCCAAAAGAAATTATGAATACCAAAATGTGAATGTAGAAAGTAATTTCAAATAGGCAATAATAATATATTTGTCCAAAATAGGAACAGCCCAAATAAAAATAAGGTGACATAATTATGGTAACAATAACCAGAATGGATGGTTAAAACGTAATGAAAATAGGAATGAAAGACAAATGAATTATGTAGATGTTAATAGGCTAGGAGATAATAGAAATAGGTATTGGGCTTCTCCCAGTAGAGGTAAAAGAAGAAGGAATACCTATGGTAATGAAAATAAAGGGTATTTCCAACGTCAAGAAAATTACCAAACTAACGAGAATAGTGATAGGACAGAGCAAAATAGAATTGACTGTAATTATTCACAACCAAAGTCAAGACATACCTAATAATGAAATGACATATAGGAATAAAATTCCTGAAAATGACCACAAAGTAAATCACAGGATAACATGCTTTAAACGCATAGAAGGTACATTAAAGACTCCGCAAAGTACCTCAATCGTTAAGAACTTAGGTGTCGAAAATAGATGCTTCGATAGGTTTCAAAATTCAGAAATTGTGCCAGCAAATATGAGAGGAGATAGTAAGCTATGTACCTCATGACAGCGAGATAATATAACATTATGAGAGGAGATAGTAAGCTATGTACCTCATGACAGCGAGATAATATAACATTATGAGAGGAGATAGTAAGCTATGTACCTCATGACAGCGAGATAATATAACATTATGAGAGGAGATAGTAAGCTATGTACCTCATGACAGCGAGATAATATAACATTATGAGAGGAGATAGTAAGCTATGTACCTCATGACAGCGAGATAATATAACATTGAATAATCATATGAATGTTTCTAATAATCAAGATACTATTCCTGTTAGTAATAAAGAATTAAATGTCATAGGGCGACCGCCCGAAATTAAAGTAAATATTTTTAACAGTGATGTTACTTGCATAGCGGATAGTGACTGCTCAAACACAACAATAGATCAGAAATGTTACAATTTCTTAGTCAACAGATAAGAATATGTTGAGTGTATCGTACTCTTGCGATCGGCAAGAAGAAACTGCCAATTAAGCTTCAGTGCCTTCTAGATTTAAATATCGGAGGATATTGCTTCAGTGCAATATGTTTAATTTCTCTATATTTGTCTTGTGATATGTTATTAGGCTGCGACCTGTTGGAGCAAAATAATGCCATAATAAATGTTGAGTGTAAGAATATTCCCTTATGTAATGAAGATAACTTGAGCGTCGTCATCCCATTTGATAATGAATATGAGGAGAGTAAGAATTTAAGTAAAAATGAGAGTGACATTTCTGAAGAACACATTTTTATAGGGTATATTGTTGTTCACGAGAAAAGTGAATTGGTAAATGGCCGTGAATGCATAACGCAAGATAATATTGCAGTTAATTGTACTTCCGACAAAAATGTCGAGGGCGAAGAAAGCCTTATTAATGAAAATGGTTGTGCTGACGATAATATTACATGTAAATTTTGTGATTTAGAATGTGTCTCTTGCAATACAGATTATAATGAAATGTGGACATGTAAAATAATAGGTCGTCGAGAAATAAGTGAATTCGTGTTCCTTTCTTGATATTAGTTGACCAAATGGTGTCAAAGTGATGGAAAACGATATAGAAGTATTAATTTCCATTATCAGGTATATAAAGTATCCATAAAATGATGAAAAGGTCAAAATTCCTAAAAATGACCGTTGGAAAAAGTCATCCATTTATATATATAGGCCTATATATATATGGTATGATAAGAAAAATAAATACCTGGACGGGATTCGAACTCCGAACTCTGAGTCTGTACCTCAGCGTGTTATCCATTACACCACCAAGCGAATCCAATTCAAACACTTATTTTTCTTATATATGTATTGTATTCTCCATTATTACTAGATGTCGCGAGAACTCGGTCTTCACTGTCATCTAGTAGCTGACTATAACAAGTAAGCAAATTAAAGAGAATATTTTTTACTTTATAGCAGTGACGCTTTATCGATGATATATATATGAAGTGATAATGTCCACCGATGTGGTCTCGAGGTAGCGTGCTGCCTTGACATGCAGCGGGTTCGGGTTCGATCCCAGGTCGGGACAGTTTTTCTGGGTGAGGTTTTTATCGGGGTTTTTCCTCACCTGTAAGACAAATGTCAGGAAAATTTTAAGGCCCAAACGGTCCCCGAAATCATATGGCCATCACATCATCATCATCATCCTTCACCGGTGTGGAAAGCAACGGGAAGCTACCACACCTACAATTCCCTAGTAAAGCTGCAAAGCATAGCATGAAAATGCTATGATTGCAGTGAAAGACCTGCCCTTGGGCGGAATTACTATGGATGGATGGATGAAGTGATAATCTGCTTATGAGTGAAATTTATTAATTTGAGCCGGAATCTTTGAAATTATTGATCATTTACAAGATTCATCTAAACTTTAGTGAAAAACTTTAATAAAATAATATTTAACTTTACTGATAACAAAAGTGTTATTATTTCTTTATGTAAGAAACTTTCCTTCACTCCCCTGAAGGTAGTCATAAGTGCCGTGGCTAGTAATAGTGATTTAAATTATTAAAATCATATATCTGCAACCCTGTGAAAACATCCCTATTAAACGACACATCTATACGGGCCATTCATCATCCCTCAACTAACCCATCTTTAAATGTCTCCACAACGTGGAACATCACATTTAACTTACACCTTCAACTGTCAAATTAAATTTTACTATCAAAGGAGAATAAAATAAACAATATCGAATAGATTAAAATCAAAATTAAAAAAGAAATTAAATGTTATGATATAATTACTTATAATGTGTCATGAATATTAAATGTAAACAAATATAACGATCGATAACTCTTATATATATGACATGAAAAGAAAAATAAATGTCTGAACCGGGATTTGAACCCAGGACCTCTAACTCTATACGATAGTGACAGTCATTAGTCCATCCATCTAGCTTGCTTCCTTTTTTTCTTTTTATGACAGAAACAATGTCCACTGTGCCGATTCTGAAATATCTCTTGACGGCTAATTATTTTTATTGCTTGCTGTATTTTGTTATTTTCCTTACCTAAATGGCGTTGTTGGAAATTATGATGTTTTATTGTAATTTTATTGGGAAGTACCCCCCATAAGTTCGATGTAATTTTTACCCTGTCAAAATATGTTTCGTGGTGTAGCACGCCGTTGTATATGGTGCCCTACATAGGGTTGATATGGGTAGCAATGTCGTTAGACATTAAATCCGCCTTAATCAAAGATGAGCACATCAATATACGGGTGAAGCTCAAAGCTCAAAGCTTCTTGTGTAACATGGGGCCGAAAAGATATTTTTTTAACATTTATTCTGAATTGTTTGAATTTTTCTTTTGTGTTCTGCAGCAAGAATATTCCAAGTCAGGCTCCTAGCACAAATATTTATTTTTCATTCCTTATATATATATTGTTATCATTTACAAGGAGCAATGGTACAACGGACTCAATGCCATCTAGTGGCTTCTTTAACAAGCGAGCATTTTAAAGAGAATATTTATTGTTTACGAACTTAGTTTTTTACTTAAATGTGTTGTCTAAAACGCCTCTATAACCAGGAAAATTTATTTAATTAATTTACATCCTATATATACATTGAAATACATCCAGTATTTAAAAAGGAAATGGTGTATAACAAAGTGAGAAAGAAGGTCCTATAAACTTGGGTCCAAAAATTAATATTGTATTCTGAGTTACGTTTTGTTGTACTGTATTATAAGAATTGCATATAATCTATTATGAGCACTTTGGCAGAAATCGGAATCAAATTCTGTATCGTCGAAGAATGTGTCATATTATGATAATCATTATGGAACTCAAACCCATTTTCTCCGTAGTATTAGGCGATACTTAAAGCAAGTCTTTAATTAATGATAATTTAGCTAGGAAAAACGAGTACCTTGGCCTTCTCGTTCTGCTGATATTAATAATAAAGGAGAAATGCGCACAGACTGTGCAGATATTACATGTGAAGTGCTTAATTGTCTTTGCTATAAGCACTGATTGATTTAAGTCTTTTTTTACAATTCAGAATATGGTACTTTTCACATTTTTGTGAACACAAAACACATATGCACATGTCGTTAGGTTCATGAAATGTCTTGTTGCAGCATATCTTGTGATGGAAGCCATGGACTGCCAGCCTGGTAGTGACATGACGCATTTCACATTTCGATTCGGTCCATCGTCTGTCTTGCATCGCACAGGTCGCATAGAATGATGATGGTATGTCCTTCTTCTTCTCTTGCAGGTCTTGCAAGAGTACATTGTAGGCCTTACTAGACGGTAGGAGTAGTGTTGTCCGCAGATCTTCTATTAAAAACGTCTCTCTGGTGAGTTCGTAAACCAGCCTCGATCTCGTACTCGGTGATACTCCTAAGAGTCTCTTGAGGTATCTTGACTTCACTTTCTCCATATCTTCCAGTTGCTTATATGTGAGGTATTCCCATATCAAAATCGAGTCTATACACAAGTACGGGTAGTACCTTCAATCTGAACAAGTCCATAGCGGTGCTGATTGACAGTAACCTGATGTTCTTAATTTCATTCATTGCCCTTATTGCTGCCACCGCTCTTGATCTGATATGTAGCCTGAAGCTCTTCCCTGTTGTTCATAGAGAACTGTTGTTTGTATCGTGAGGCCTAAATATTTAAAGTTGTTAACTCTGTTGAGGATTTTCCCATTACATTTAATTTTTTCCGCTTCGGTCAGACTGCCGCCTTTCCTAAACACTATCATTTCTGTCTTCTCTTCATTTATCTTTATGTCATTTCTCTCTGCCCAGCCGCTTAGAATATCTATCGCTGTCTGTAGAGAGTTTATGTCTTCCGTTGCGATAGCCATGTCATCGGCGTAAATATAGATGTTGGCTCCTGTTATTTCTTTCGCCACGTCAACACGTAAGGGCATTGAACAAAATTGGACTTAGTGGGTCGCCTTGGAGTACACCATTCGTTTGGGGTAGCCACTCCGATTTGCCCACTCCGTCATCTATTTGGACATAATTATTAGCCAGGATGTTTGATATTAATATAGTCGTACTTGTTTTGCCGATTAGCTCCTCAAGCTTGTCTATAAGCAGTTCTCTGTAGACCAAATCGAAGGCTTTCGAATAGTCTATAAAAGCCACATATAGTTTTCCTTTGGGATTTTCCAATGTGAGTTTTATTAGGTCCAGTAGATTCTTTACTGCCATTGTCGTGGATCTTTCTCTTCTGAACCCAAATTGTTCTTCAGGTAGTAGTGGCTCTAGTTTTTCTGCCAACCGTCTTGTTAGGATACTCGTTAGGAGTTTCAGTGCAGTGGGTTCTAAGGCTATCCCTCTATATACATTCGGGCTGGTTGTGTCCCCTTTACCCTTGTAAAATAGTTTGATGGTCGACTTCCTCCATTCTTTCGGTATGTTCCCTAGTTCCATGCACTTGTTCAGAAGAGATGTCCATATTGGTAGGAGTTCTAGTGCTGTCTGTTTTAGGTGTTCGTTTCTAATCCCATCTGGACCTGGGGTTCTGTTGTTTTTGCTTTCCTGTATGGCTTTGGCAATTTCTTCTATGGTAAAGATCTCTTCTGGCTGTGGTATTACTGGTGTCTTCATCATGGATCTCGTTTCTTTTGCACAGATAACTCCATTCATATGTTCTTTCCATTTCTCCATGGGGATGCTGGGTTTGAACTTTTGTTCTTTCGGGCAGAGGGCACGGTAAGGGTCGTTTTCTGCCTCTTCTAAGATTTTTCTCTGCTCTTCTGCCAGCTTTTCACTTTTTTTCAGTTTGATAAGATATTTGTATAATTTCCTTTCTTGTCTGTAATCTTGGAGGGTTTGACTATTTTTTTGTTTTTCTGGCTGTATGCAGTTTTCCTAGAGTTACCTTCCTCTGTTCGTAACATTCTTTGTCGAACCAGGGTTTCGCTTTCCTGTACATGTTTTGTGGGGTGGCTCCGCATTCAATGCATTTCGTCAGCCACGTAGCAGCTTCTTCAATATTTCCCATTTGTATTTTCTCTTCTATCTGATTCTTACAAGTCATTTTTTGTTTTATTGCCTCCATGTCCAATTTCTTACCAAGTGTTGGTTGCCTTCTTTGTCTAATGATACTAGTTGGAATTGTCTCTATATATAAATTTACAGGAATATGTTTCCGGATCAGCGCTTCCTCTTTATTTAGAGGGACGGCGATTGAATTTGTTTTGATACCTCGTGTGAGTATTAGGTCTATTGTGCTGCCACCATTGGGACCTATGTAAGTCCAGTCTTCATGTTTGTTGTGTATTGTAAAGCCCTCAGTTTGCAGATATGTCATAACTTCCTTACATTTCTCCCCCTGTTTGTCTATTGCACAGTTTAGGTCTCCCGCGATTATTATTTTTTCACTCTCTCTACAGTGGCTTAGAGCTGTACCTAGTCGGTCGACTATGTCTACTGCAGTGTGATCTGGGTTAAAGTACACTGCCACTATGACCCCAATCTTTGTCTGTATGACCAATAGATTTTCTTCTCTTAGCAAGAGTTTGAAAGGTTCTAGTTCAGGTTTAATTATGCAAACTACGCCTCCTGTAGGTCTTCCTCGGTCCTTGTATTGTTTTGCAAAAGTATGTATATTATAGAAGTTCGGCACTTGAATATCTTGTCTTCTTTGACCATCGTCTCGGTTAATATTCCTATGTCGTATTCATCCAGGAAATTCTTTGATAGTAGGTTCATTGCCCCTCTAAGACCTTCTACGTTCCATGTAAGGATTTTAATCCCTTCGTGTCGGGCCCCTGTACTTCCAGGGTTGCCGAAAGGGCCGGCAAATTACGTCGGTTGGCCAGAAATCACCGTTGTGGACTAACTCAAGAGCCTGTATTGGAAAACCCACTTTAAAGGCTTTGCTGTCTATCTTCTCATTTACCAGATCACAGTGGATTAAGCCCTCCACACCGTTTTCTTTAAGATATTCTTTAATATCTTCTTCTGTTGTGTCCGGCCCTAACCTCCCGATGTATAGCCATGCGCTCCTCTCCGCTGCCTTTAGTCTGTTCTGCTGATATTAGCCCCTTAGATTATTGGTTTTGGGAATATTTTAAAATCATGGTGTATCCAGTTCCCATTAATGATTCACATACTATGATATCGTGTGTTTAATGTTTGTCAGGCAATCCGGCATAATCGGGGATATCCCAAAGATTTCGCGATTCTCTCGAACTTAGATCGGAAGATTGCAATGCAATGAACTGAGTGGAACGCAGCACTTTCTATACAAGCTAACTGTACAAAGTTATTGTTTGCACAATATAAATTCCCAGTGATGGTAAACAATAAACCATACATCGGTATATGTTAAGTTCAAGATCCATGTTTATATTTTTTTACTTATTTTGTTGCATATTATGCATGAATGGATGAATGAATAAGCCATTGTGTCACTTGAAGGGCCAGGGCCTCCAACAAGAGGGATGAGCTCACGTTTCTGTGGGGAGCAACTCCACATGAACGGATAGCACTATACATTTTAGGTTGGCAATATTGTTCAGTTTGTGATTGGACCCAATGTTTTTTTTTTAATGGTGCACTTTTGCCTTTTCCACGCAACTTATGAATTAATTCTACTAGTGTGGTTAACACATTGGTTGTACTTGCGTTTAGGTACTGAGTATTCATACTTTTTTAATATAATACCTTGTAAATACTACAACGTTTTTTATAATGACAAGAATAACTAAAAAAATAATAAATCGTACCCATATAATTGACTTTATTGTACTTCAGAGTTAAATACATATTTTCACTTCTCTTCACAACATGATGTGACAGCGTGCCAGCGAATGCGGCAGAACGTAGACCTGTGAACAAATTCTAACATCATTCACCATAGAAAATGTCCAAACCTTTTCAAATTAGTAAAATATATCATCTACATCTCAAATTTAGATAGATAAGGAAAAGAAAAAAAATCATCTTGAATTATTTATATATAGGCCTATCATTAGTGTTCTAAAGGGGGCACACTATTAGAAGACATATTCGATAGGTCAATCCTACTTCCCTCTTAATGCGCCGTTGCCAGATATCGGTATGTAAGAGGGAAAGAGACATGATATATATATATATATATATATATATATATATATTTCTACCATCATCATTCGTTCTTTGATATTTAAAATCAATGTTTTTTTTAATATCAGTCCCGTGGACGTAGTGGATTTCTCATATTGAATTATCTCGACATAATATAAACCAGTTTCTTAATTGTGGGGTATTCACCTCTGTCATACATTTCAAAGATTGTACGATGAAGGACATCTTTTTCAAAATCATCTAAACACGTAATGTTTTTTGTTTCCTAAAGTGTTTACCAGGGGATTTGAATTAGGTACATCAATTTCTTTATTTGATTGTTTGCCCTGTTTCAAAATACATGGCACCGTACACATACTTACATTATATTCCCTAGCTGTGAGTTCTTGACATTTAGAAAATTCTGTCTTAGCACACACTTCTTCAAACGACAATTCTTTAAAATAAGTGTACACATTAATAATCGTAGCACGTTCCTGCGAGTGTATAATTTTCCTTTAGGCCTGTTACCGACGACACTGATACTTGGTTTAGAGAGAGACATTGTTTACATTTAGGACACTCCAGCATAAAAATGCATATATACAGTTTCCTAGAAAGGTAAACGTTTTAGATTACCATATAACTATCACTTAAACACTTAAGAGGAAAAGTATCATTCGCATACAGTACGTCTGATCACAAAAAAAAATTATAACGAAGACTGATTTGTTATACCTAGGCATCAAATTTCAGAGTAAAGAAGATTACGAATGAAATAAAACAAATGGAAATGTGTTGTTATCTGAACTCAACACTTGTGTCAACAGATGATACTAACTCCAGCTGTATACGTCGTACGAGAATGGTCATTGTACAGTCAGATTCATAATTTTATGCTCTATTTAGTGGTGCACTTCGAAGTGAGATCTGGTCAATATTTTTTTTCGAACGTAATGAAAAATGCAGTACGTAGATTTACAGCTAGGAGTCGCCTAGAGTCAACTGTACAACATCGCTCGAGTATGATAGGCTAGACGAAATGCATTTAGCCTCGCATAGCTCCACCCGATACTACTTTTAATAGCGTATGCCCTATAGGACTAACTAACACATTGGACGCGAAAAAAAATAGACGGAATCTCATTTGAGGACATTTCTGTTAATCACACATATATATATATATATATATATATATATATATATATATATATATTGTTGTTTTAGATCAGTTGGAATACAATTCATAATTTGTTAACATGTCTGAATAAGGTACAGTGTACCGAAACAGCTGTCACTGAATTATATAATAAATATGAAAATCAAATAAAACTACGTTTTATTTTTATTTAATTAATATATATATATATATATATATATATATATATATATATATATAAGGAATTTGTCTACAATACAGTGGTTTTCCTACAACCCACTGCAAATTGTATTCCTCCATAAATCCCTATTCTCTGTATCACTCTCTGTTAATGCTCTCGACAACATACTCCTATGCACTCCACTGTTATTTTGATCTCCGCTTCAAAATGTAATATCATCTTGGCTATCGTGTCATTTGACATCGTCTCGTGGCCAACCCATTTCAGTTTTTGAGCATCCATTATTTCTCTAATAATAATTTCATTAACGCAGTTTAACCTCTCTACTTACATGTACTTCTATGTGCCACATGCCGCTCAGGATCTAATAGCAATAATAATAATTAGCTCAGGATAGGGATGTGTGGAAACCTTATATCCGTGCAGCCATGAATCTACGTGTTGGATAGTGCCAGTGAGTTAGTTAATAATAATAATAATAATAATAATAATAATAATAATAATAATAATTACACTACCCAACACAATATTTACCTCCGAAGTGAAAATAACTGATTTTAATGGGATGGGAAATTATGCACTGATTCCGAAAATGACTTTGGATTTTTCATATCACCCTTAGTTCAAAAGATATCTAAGAAAAATTGAGTTATTTTTCAATTGACAATTTACGAGTAAACGTAAGTCGATATTGTATTACAGTAGTTGTTACTTCTTAACATTGCAACTATAATATATTTAAATCTTCTCTAACCAACTGGTGGACTTAGAATTAGATTATCACAATTAGCAATGGTCCACCGCTGTGGTCTCGAGGTATTGTGCTACCTTGTCACGCAGCGGGCCCGGGTTCGATCTCCGGTCGGGGCAGTTTTTCTGGGTGAGGTTTTTATCGGAGTTTTTCCTCGCCTGTAAGACAAATGTCAGGAAAACTTTAAGGCCCAAACGGTCCCCGAAATCATATGGCCATCTTCATCATCCTTCTCATATCATCATCATCACCATCATCCTTCACCGGTGTGGAAAGCAACGGGAAGCTACCACACCTACAATTCCCTAGTAAAGCTGCAAGCATAGCATGAAAATGCTATGATTGAAGTGAAGGACTTGCCTTCGGGCAGAATTACTATGGATGGAATTAGCAATGTTTTATATACATACAAATTGTAGATTCGAACCAAAAATAGATTTTAAGTCGATCTTAAAAATATGAAATGAGAATATTTTGTTTTGTGGCGGCTCCGTGATGCAAGCTGTTAGGTGCTCGCCTCTCACCGCTGGTGTCCCGAGTTCGAATCCCGGTCACTCCATGTGCGTTTCGTGGTGGACTAATCGGACCTTGGGAAGGTTTATCCCGGGATTTTCTCCCGTTTTCCCCTACCACAATTTCATTCCACAATTTCTTCATACTCATATCATCAATTTTGTTCTTCTGCCCCTGTGATAGTGCGTCAGACACCCTTGTCATTCACATACATCTCTATATATATAAGGAGATTCATCTCATCTCATCTCATCCCTCGACCCGACCCTAAGTTAGACACGAGTTAGGGATATTATTATATTATTGCTGTTCTAAACTGGCCAGAGTGCTAAAGCGTTTCCACGCTTAATAAATTGGCTTCTATTTTTTTTACCATGTTTCACAAGGCTCGTTTATAAAATAAATATAAACATTTACAAGGGGCAAAACCCACATATGTTTTAGATTATTACTTAAGTCAGACATAATTAAAAAAGTCGTTTACTTCTTATGGGTAGATGTAAGATCCCATTGCATATGTACAAGTGTGGGCTTATAGGGAAAATATATGGTATTTGGGGGCACCCTAACACTTTTGGAATGAGATCATAATTTCCCAATAGAGCTAAGACGTGGAAGGAAAAAAAATTGATATTTTTTTCGCTTTAGCTTACTTTTATACGAATTCCAATTCGTGGATTTAATTTCATTATATTATTCCTTCAACAAGTTCCAATGATAGAAGACGGACTCTAATCACTATATGAGGTCATGGTGACCAAAATTATTTTCAGATAATTCGGTCCTCTATTAAAAAAATCAAGTTTTGATTAAATGAATCCAAGCACAGTTTAAAGTGAGCTTTTCTTCTGTATGTTAAGACAGACATGTATTCCTTATTCATTTTGAGATTATAAATTGCAATTTTATAGGTTAAATAGTATTTTTTTATTTCTTGTTAACTGTTTTACGAATATGAAATAGTCTAAAACTTATCTTTTTTTTCTGGATGAACTCCAGAATGGGAGGATGCAAACGGTAAGGTTAAATTACACAGGCCTGCGAATGTATTCTTTTTTTTTTTTCTTTTTTTTTTTTTTTTGCGGCACAGAGTTTAAGAGATCTCTAAACCTAATTTGGTGTACTGAATTCAAATATGTTAACAGTTTTTTTTTCGTATCACGTAAGGTTTCTTCGCCATGTTGAAATTAAATATTTATTATTTTTTGTAAAATATGCAGTAGCCATAATCCTTTAAAACAGTTTAAAATAAATTTAAAAAACTATTTTTTTTTGCAAATGCCCCAGATTGTCTTTCGACATTTCTGGTGTTCTCTCCTGGCATGGCGTACTTGTAACCCAGTTCTGAGTGTGCGGCGCCTGGAAGGCGGGGTTACGTTGCCCCGATGATATGATGAGTGATGGTGATGATAGTGGTGCGCCAGGAGAGTCCCTAATCCTAAGCTTAATCTAAGATGAATATGAATGATGATTGTGATGGCCATATGATTTCGGGGACCGTTTGGGTCTTAAACTTTTCCTGACATTTGTCTTACAGATGAGGAAAAACCTCACCCAGAAAAACTGTCCCGACCGGGGATCGAACCCGAAACGCTGGGTGACAAGGCAAGCACGCTACCTCGAGACCACAGCGGTGGATACTACTATATCTTAATGTCCCTATTTTCTCCTCCGCTTAGAAAGAAATAAACGGTAAGTTGATTGACGTTCGTGCTCCTGCCGAGGTTTTTCTCTTACCAAACACCAACGATAGTAGGCAATCAAGGAGACATCCCACGATCCTGGTACCTCGTTTCCATCTTTTTCAAGTCTTGATGGAATCTCTTACTATATTCTTCACTTAGTGCTCCTTAATTCTCTGGTAAATGTTGAAGATGAGAGTGGAGGCAGTGCAACTTGAAGCGTATTACTTCTCAGTGCCCTGAACATTTCGAAGACGGTTCTTACAATTTTCTCACATTGTTAATCTTTAACATTACCCAAAAACTTCTCGATGACGTCCTTGTATGATTCTCAAGCTTGTAGTTCCATGTCAGACATGCAGTCTTTAAAGTAACACCCCAAATAGTTTTCGAATCTGTGGTCATCAAAAAGTCATTCTTCCCTTTTGCCTCCGACAGTAACAGAATTTTTTAGCAATATATTGACAGCAAGGAACATTTTAAACCAAAACTTTAACAAATTGCTTCATTAATATGAATGCGAAACATGGACTCTTACTTTAAGGGAGGAAAGAAGATTACAAGTATTTGAGAATAAAGTTCTTACGAAAATGTTTGGGCCAAAAAGAGATGAACAGACAGGTGAATGGAGAAAACTACATAATAGTGAACTACATGATATGTACAGGAATCCAGATATAATAAGAACAGTTAAGTCTCATAGACTGCGATGGGCAGGACATGGGAACGTATGGTGGATGAAAGAGGTGCATGGAAGCTTCTTGTAGGAAAACCAGAGGGAAAACACCCAGTTGGTAGACCAAGAATGAGGTGGGAGAATAACATTATCCATGATTTGAGGGAAGTATATTATACAGGAGATGATTGGAAAACATTAGCTCAGGATAGGGATGTATGGAGAGCTTATGTCTGCGCGGCCATGAACCTACGGGTTCGATAGAGCCAGTGAGTTAGTTAGATAGTTAATTCTAGTTTTATGGGCACAAGAGGTAGCAATATTTTTTTCAGAATCAACTAATGGGCTATTTATTACATTTTTTGTCCCTGGCATCATTTGTTTTATTTTCGGCCAATTAGTAACTTTCCAGTGTTTTTCCCTGGTTCTAGAGTCATATTCGCACGAAAAACACGGAAATATCATGTACCCTCCATTGTTGCCCCAATAAAATACCACACTCCTTAAGGTCACAGCACACGTGCCACTTGTGTCCATTATATTATATTTTTTTCTAGAATAGTACACATGTTTGTATACGTATGTTTATTTCATATACAATGGCTGAATTACTGGAACTGAAGCTAATTTATCCTCATTATGCAAAAAACACGCTATAGACTTATTTTGCTACAATCAATAAATATACGGTTCATAAACTTTTCCTAGATGACAATTCAAACCAGGGAACAGTACACTACTTCCCCCATTACTTTTTTAATTCTTCTTCACTATCGCTATACCAATAAAAGGTTGTACCAGGAGCTAAAAGATTGTATTCTTTAAATCTCGAACCTCTAAGTTCACTTTTTTCTTTTGTTAGACCCAAATTGCATACCAAATCGTTTAATTTTGATTCATTAATAGAATCCGAATTGTCTTTTGATCCCAGATACAAATTGAAATCATATTCTGTGCTGGAGATGGAAGGCGTGCTGGTACTAGGTACTACTCTTTTGTAATATTGTTCGTGGTATACTTACTTACTTACTCACTGGCACTATCGAACCCGTAGGTTCATGGCCGCGCGGACATAAGCCCTCCATACATCCCTATCCTGAGCCAATGCTTTCCAATCATTCCCTGTATAATCTACTTCCCTCAAATCATAGTTAATGTTGTTCTCCCACCTCATTCTTGGTCTACCAACTGGGCGTTTTCCTTCTGGCTTTCCCTTAAGAAGTTTCCATGCACGTCTTTCATTCCCCATACGAGCAACATGTCCTGCCCATCGCAGTCTACGAGATTTAACTGTTCTTATTATATCTGGCTTCCTATAAAGACCATGTAGTTCATTGTTATGTAAGTCTTCTCCATTCACCTGTCTGTTCATCTCTCTTTGGTCCAAAAATTTTCCTAAGAACTTTATTCTCAAATACTCGTAATCTCCTTTCCTCCCTTAAAGTAAGAGTCCATGTTTCGCACCCATATAATATAACTGGTAGAATAATAGTTTTATATATTTTCAGCTTAACGTTTTTTGAAAGGAGTTGGGACATCAAAAGTCTCTGCAATGCATAATAGCATGCATTTCCAGAATTGAGCCTATGTTTAATTTCTTTGTGCATCTCATTCCTATTTGTGATTATTGTTTCTAGGTATTTGAATTCAGCCACTTCCTCAAAATTTCCCTCATTTGTCCTTAGCTGTCCATTTCCATTATATACTGAATTTCTACGTGTGACCATATATTTAGTTTTACTGATATTTACTTCCAGTCCCAATTTCTTAATGTTACTCAATAGTGTGTGCGTGTTGGCCTTTAGTATCTCCTCGCTATCGGTCAGTAGTACTACATCATCAGCATAAACTAACAGCTTATTAATACCATTCCGTTGTAAGCCTTCCTCATTCTCTAAAGATTTAATGGCATGCTCTAGTGCAAAATTAAATAGTAGAGGAGATAGTGCATCTCCTTGCTTCAACCCATTCTGGATTTCAAAAGTGTCTGAAAACTGTTTGCCTACACACACCCTACTCTTTGAGCCATTTAGACACATTCGTATAAGTCTAACTAACTTTTTAGGAATTCCGAACTCCAGCAGGATACTACATAACTTCTTCCTCTTAATTGAATCATACGCTTTTTTGAAGTCTAGATATAGTTGATGTACAGTACCATTATTTTCCCATTTCTTTTCTAAAATCTGTCTTATACTAAAAATCTGATCTGTTGTAGACCTGTTTCTTCTAAATGCACATTGATGATCTCCTAGAATGTCATCAATATAGAGAGTAAGTCTGCTTATTGTTGGTGGTATTGGAATTGCAATATCTGGCCCATGTGCTGACGGGTTATTGCTTCCGCATTTTTCGCCGGAAACTGTGTAATGTAACCAGGAGAGGGTTGTAGGATGAACCTACTCTTAGTTAAACACAATAAGAAATGAGTATGGATAAAATCATTGATTTCATTATAAAACTGTAATATATTTTAGATGTTTACAAATTTTAATACAGCACGTATATACAGCATACAAGTGGTGGACCGCGCGCTCTCATTTTTATGTTAAAAATGGAATTGTGCAAAATCTGTACGTGATACGAAAAAATTGATAACAGTTCCGTTATCAGGATATTTGACTTGACTTATTTGCATTAAAATATCTCATCGCAGGCCTGTGTTATTTTTGTTAGTTAAGTTTAAGACTGGTATGTGAAAATGTGAACTAACACTCAAATATTTGTTTTATTCAATGCCACCATTTTTTGTCTTTCGGCATTTCTGGTATCTTCTCCTGGCATTGGCGTATTGTAACCCACTTCTGAGGTTGGGGCGCCTGGAAGCCGGGATTACGCTACTCCAATGATATGTAAGGTGATGATGGTGAAAAGTATGAGCCAGGAGAGACCTTAATCTAAAGAGGTATGAATATGATATTGATGATAATGATGGCCAGATGGTGTTCCGGGACCCTTTGGGCATTAAATAAGTTTCCTGACGATTGGTCTTACAGATGAGAAAAAAAAAACCCCACATAAAACCTCATCCAGAAAAACTGCCCCGACCGGGGATCGAACCAGGGCCCACGGCAACCTGCGTGACAGTGCAGCACGCTACCACCCTCGAGACGCACAGCGGTGGACATATATAATATACATACATAACACATATTCACACACACATCCATATATACATACATACATACATACAATCATACATACATACATACATACATACATACATACATACATACATACATACATACATACATACATACATACATACATACATACATACATACATACATACATACATACATACATACATACATACATACATACATACATACATACATACATACATACATACATACATACATACATACATACATACATACATATACATACATACATACATACATACATACATACATACATACATACATACATACATACATACATACATACATACATACATACATACATACATACACAAATATATTCAAACTGAATAAATTAATAATTATTAATTATAATTCATCCTATTTAAGTCGTGTAGGTTACATAAGTTACTCGTACATATACATGCGTACATAAAACTGAATAAATTATAATTTATCTTCTTTGACTTATCTTTTATTAACTTATGTTTTATCAGGCCATCTCAATTAAATTGCGCACCTTTTATTGCTTTAGATCAATTTTAAATCCAATTGTTGTTAATTAATGATTCCTGCTTATACGGCTATAACCTACATATTCTTATTTATAATAAAAGATTATGAGTGGTTTTAAATACCATAAATGTTATGGTAAATTTAAACTAATTTCAAAGAATAACGACGAAAAAAATTATATGAATTACTGTACTATTATTTTCTAAGAATCTCTTAAAAATTATTTGTGTGTATTACAACAATATATTTTTAAATCATTATTAATATAATATTAATTATTATTTCGATATTCTTCAGCTTCCTGGGAAAATTAATGTTCTTCATCTGAAAAGAACAACTTGTGACGTACATAAATAAAGTTATATTAATAAAAGTGACTTAAAAGACATATTTCAGTCTAGAACTAAATTAAAATCTTATCTTTAAGAATCTGCAAGTTTGCTATAATAGTGTTCTAATAGCCCACATATTTCCTTATTATCGCATGGTCCAGATATATTTTAAGATATAAATTAGTTACTATAAAAATAATAACAGTATACTTACCACTTACTTTTCATGCATTTTCACTTGGATGCAGATGTCATGATGTTTAGTAATGTTGCCAGTATGCAGTGGAAATTGGTCTTAAAAACTCATATGTTTTCGCAATATGGATTGGTATACTTTATTTCTGTTTTAAAAATCACGCAGCGACAATTTTTTTAAATTCATCAGCATATTCTTCAATCGGTGACGTCCTTAGAACTTCTTCTTCATATGCATCAAAATTTGAAGCGTCGTCTCCACTTGACACTTTAGGTACAAATGGTGTCTAGTTTTTCTCATTAGTAACCCTTCCCAATCGAACGCTTTAAACCACGTGTGTGATTTAATATTCTTAGTTCCACCCACAAGTACTCCAAATCTTTTGCTTCTGTCTACTTGTAGCATGTGATTAAGTAAGTCTTTCAGAGGTTTAGAGAATCCAGCCGGACAGCTAAATCTTCCCGATACAATTTTCTCATAAATTCTCATAGGATCTTTTGCATAAAATGGTGGGTAACCAGCAGTCATTTCATACATTAAAACTCCTAAAGCCCACCAATCTACTGAAAAACTATAACCTTGACTCAGAATGACCTCAGGAGCAAGATATTCAGGAGTACCACATAGTGTGTACGTCCTTTCATCATCAATTTTCTTGCAAAAGCCTAAATCTGTTACCTTTAAAAAACCATCTTTGTCTATGAGTATATTTTCTGGTTTTAAATCACGATAAATTAGTCCCATAAAATGTAAATATTCTAATGCCAAAGTAACTTGAGCAGCATAAAACTTAGAAAGTTGCTCATCAAATTTCTTCATATTCCTCAAGTGTGTAAACATTTCTCCCCCGTTAATAAACGGCAAAACCATATAAATATATACATTATCTTTAAAATAATAGTCCAAACGCACAATAAACTGGAAGTTAATTGCATCTAAAATTCTAATTTCGTTATGCGTATGCTGAACTTGTTTCATTCTGACTATATGTTCCTTCTCCATTATTTTCATTGCGTAGGGTTTTCTAGATTTTATATGTGTGACAAGCATGACTCGACCAAAAGAGCCCGTTCCTAATGTTTTAATAGATTGGAAATCGGAAGGCTTAGCATTAGCATTAAATTTTGAGGTCCACTTTTTCATAAATTCTCTTTTCGAAGTATTCAAAAAATCATCAAAATCTGCGAAATGCCTTGTAATCTGAGCATCCATACCTTTATATAATTACAAAACCATAATTTTCTTAATACTTTCTTCAGCGGCGATACCAACAAAAATTTATTCTCAGTGTTCCGTTAATGTTTATCCATGTTTGTTTTGAAAACGTTAGTACTCGCTGTATTTAGACATGTCATATATCAAAGACTACCCTTTAAACAAAATAAAATGACAGGAATCAGTAAACTTATAAAAAAACACATGACTATTCTCAACAATAGCAATACACAGCCTACTTATATACTCAAAAAAAACTTAATACGTACCACCCACAGCCAACAAAGAAATCAGTGATCATTAGGGAGCTGAATTTGTTCCACGATTCCAATGACTTACTCATACTGGTATGGTCCAAAGACGAAGTGAATGAAAGCAGTAGGTATTTCATACTCAGTACATTATATCATTATATCATGAAGGATTGCCGAATGATATTTTGAATTGGAAGCCACAGGGAACAAGACCAAGAGGAAGACCCAAAGATCGATGGGAGGATGACGTAATTGAGGATTTAAGAGTGATGGGGATTTTTTATTTGAAATCTACTTCACGAGATAGGAAGAAATGGCGTAAACTAGTTGAGAAGGCTAAGACATTCCACTGGAAGTCGTAGAGCCTGATGAAAAGAAGAAGATCATGAAGGATTGTACTATATCTTACCTTCATTTAGACGCTGAGCGAGCGTCTAAGTTCTGAGTCTGACGGACAATCCGCACTTCTCTACTAATATGACAAAACTGTTCATCGCAGCTTCCATTCCAAGAAACTTCCTTAATGTGTCTACGTGCCAGGTGAAGTCTATTCTTTTATTTCCTCGTGGAGTTTTGTAGGTGTAGGAACTATTTTTATAAATATCCCTACTTAATCCCGAATCACCCTCCTATTAAAATCGTCACAGTGATATTTATGTTTCTTAGCAAAAAGAATTTCACCAGCTTTAACACCTTCCTTTCTTAATTAGAATATACTGTGTTCTGATACACCTCAATAATATTAGCAACACGTTGATTTACATATTTTTGAGTAATTAAATACTTAAATTCTCCTGATCTCCATTCCTCATCACACTTTTTGAAACTAACTCACTGGCTCTATTGAACCCATACGTTCATGACTGCGCGGACATAAGCTATCCTGAGCTAATGTCTTCCAATTCCCCAGTATAATCTACTTTCCTCAAATCGTGCTAAATGCTATTCTCTCGTCTCATTCTTGGCCTACTAACTGGAAGTTTTCCCTCTGATTTTCTTACAAGGGAGCTTCCATGCTCCTCTTTCATTTCCCATTCGTGCCTCAAGCCACATGTCCTGCCCATCGCAGTCTACGAGACTAAACATTTCTTATTATAACTGGTTTCCATTAATATCATGTAGCTCACTGTTATGTAGTTTTCTTCATTCGCATGTTCTCACTTTGGTCAAAAAATTTCCCAAATAAATTTTTCTCAAATTCCAATCCATTTCCGCTTCCTTATAATATAACTTCGAGAATATATATTTTACTTTTTTTTCAGTTTAATGTTTTTTTTAGAAAAGTTGGGAGAATGACTCCCAGTAATGCATAATGGCATGAATTTCCATATTTTGAGTCTGTGTTTAATTTCTTTGTGCATCTCATTCCTATTTGTTATTACTGTTCCTAGATATTTGAAATCAACCACTCTTGAAAATTTTAATCATCACCCTTACGTCATAGTGAACTACGAAACATTAAAATATAATGTAACCAAACTGAATAAGAAGAGCAAATTTAATTACCATAAAACACAAAAATATACAACATAAAATTGAATACGCCTAAAATAAACTGCAGATGTGAGTGACATCATGACTGTTCCTATATTCTCAGGTATATAGTATGCCATTGTATCGCTTGCAATTCCCCGTGCCCCCCCTTTGTCCCGTGCTTTCATTCTCTTCGTCTGTGGACTATATTGGTAGAACTGGGAGAGAAAATATAACTTTAGGAACGGAAGAAGGAGAGGAAGATTTAAGAAAGGGATTTTGGGTGAGTAAGGATAGGGTTATTAATACGTATGGGAGAGAACTTCTGACGTTTTGCGACATTCATAACCTAGAATTACTAAACGGAAAATACGGGGAAGATATTGAAGGGGGACTTACGTTCATAAACGGTAATGGAGGAAGTGTCGTGGATTATATGCTCTGCTCACAGAATCTTATTTCTAGGATTGCAGCATTTAAAGTAGCGGACAGAATCGAATCGCATCACTCACCTATCGAAATCCAATTAGAATTTGAAGAAGAGGGAAAGGAAGTGGGGAGCTGGAATACGGGAAGGAGGGGAGACATTAGAACTGTTAGGCGGTTCTGTTGGAGAGAGGATAAGACACAGGAACTACTTAACAAACTAGAGTCTTCGACACCGGAGGTATTAGGCGATGTGGAGGAAGAGGTGAAAAAATTAAGATTACTAATGTGGGAAGGGGGAGAAATATGCAGATTAGAGGAAAATCAGGGCAAAAACGATATGAAGGCTGGTACGATAATGCATGTAGGGAAGGAAAAAGACGAGCGGAGAGGGCTTTAGTGAGGTTCAGAAAGGAGGGTGGCGACTTCAATCGGCGGGTGTACATAGAGATGAGGAGACGATATAAAGAGATAACGGCTAGAACCAGGGAGAATTGGGAGGGAAAAATCTTGGAGAGAATTAATCAGGCTATGAAGGAACGGGATGTTACCAAAATTTGGAAAGTAATTAGGGAAATTAAATATCGTAAAAAAGTAAATCAAATTTCGCCAGAAACTTGGGTACTTCATTTCGAAAGGGTGTTTACAGGAGGGGGGGAATTGGGAGGGACCGCGGCTATTATTAGTTGGTCAAGTACCAATGCTAGACTCGGAGATAACAAAACTAGAGATCCCAACACGCCACTCTCCCTCGATCCGACCTGAGAAATCTCTCTGGCAGCATCTGTAATCTAAGTTGTTCTGTCTCTCTACAGAATGCTATAATATGCTGCAAGTTTTCATGGTCATCGCATAGTGGGCATAGTTTAATGCCTTCCTCATTTGTTAAATTATGGGCCCATCCATCCCCCCAAATGAAACCATGCAATAGCACTTTTATCATCCCCATCCAAAGAGTCAATATATTTCTCCCTTCCCCACGAAAGTTTCAGTTCCGTCTGCAGGGTGAGCGATATTTTCTGGCTACATTCTGCTTCTATATACTGTCTGTCTATATCGATTAGTCTCTTCTTAACTGTCCTCCAAACATTTCTATTATTCCGCGTACTCCTCTCCCATACCCAACCCATCCCTATGCCCTTCAATCCCCTTTCTACACCGATTACCCAATCTCCCGAAACACACTGCCTTTTCTGTTCATTGTAACACTCTGCTCTAAGCGAGTCCTGATTCCCGTTTATTATGTCCAACCAATACTTAATAGCCATAGTTTTGCCCCTTATTGTGTCCGAAAATGTACCGAATTCCTTTAGTATGTCACAATTTGAAGTCCCCGTTGCTAATCTCATCGCTTTCTTAAGAAACATAGGTTGAATTTTATCTACTGTCCCCGTTCGTTCCCAACCCCATAATTCTGAGCCATACAGCATGGTCGCTCTCACAGTCGAAGAATAAACCTGTTCTAGAGTACGCATCGGTATGTTTCGCAATTTTGACATATTAGTAAGCATTTCGCTTGTCCGGCACCTAGCTCTCATTGTTGCATTTTCGATGTGTCTCGTCCATTTTCCATTCATTGTCAAAGTCATCCCCAAGTAGACAAAGTTTTTAACATTTTCTAAATTCTCACCACGGTATGCCCACCTTTCCCTCCCGCTGTATACCGACCCGTTTTTAAAAGTCATGGCTTTCGTTTTGCTAACGTTAACAGTAAGTCCCCAAGTCGTACAGTATGTCGATAGTAAATCTAAACCTTTCTGCATGCCATCTATTTTTGTGGAAAAGAGGCATAAGTCGTCTGCATACATTAGAACAGGAATACTTCGCTCACCCACCGTTGGAGCATCGATCCCCTCTACTTCCAGCATCAAAGCTACATCGTCTATAAATAAGTTAAATAACAATGGTGACAATACGCATCCCTGTTTTACACCCTTAACTGCCTTTATATTTTCTGAAACTTGGTCCCTCCCATATTTAACACAGAACTCCACTTTTTTTATAAATTCCCATTAGCGCCCTAATCATAGTTCCCGATACTCCTAGTTGCCATAATTTCTGTCATAGGGCATTGCGTTCAACAGAGTCAAATGGTTTTTTCAGATCTATAAAAGTACAGTGTAACCTGCCTCGTTTGACACTCAAACATCTGTTAATTGCAGTTCTCAGGACAAATAGATTGTCCGCCGTCCTGAAGCCTTCCCTGAACCCGGCTTGGTATCGTGAAATTTTATTATTTTCATTTATCCAATTTTTTAGCCTGTTATATAGCACTGTGCAATAAATTTTTCCATACACCGGCAGAAGAGAGACACCGCGGTAATTGTCCGGATTGTTAACTCCACCCTTACCCTTGTAAATAGGATGCAGTATTGATGTGGACCATTCATCTGGATAGCTTCCTTTTTCATAAATTTTGTTAAAAATACCTACTATGTATCCTGTCCATTTATCAATTTTCAAGGCTTCTTTATAGAACTCGGCTGGTATACCGTCTAGACCAGGAGCTTTTCCATTTTTCATGGATCGAATCGCATCCCTCACATCTAGTTTTGTTATCTCCGAGTCTAGCATTGGTACGTCTTGACCAACTAATAATAGTCGCGGTCCCTCCCAATTCCCCCCTCCTGTAAACACCCTTTCGAAATGAAGTACCCAAGTTTCTGGCGAAATTTGATTTACTTTTTTACGATATTTAATTTCCCTAATTACTTTCCAAATTTTGGTAACATCCCGTTCCTTCATAGCCTGATTAATTCTCTCCAAGATTTTTCCCTCCCATTCTCCCTGGTTCTAGCCGTTATCTCTTTATATCGTCTCCTCATCTCTATGTACACCCGCCGATTGAAGTCGCCACCCTCCTTTCTGAACCTCACTAAAGCCCTCTCCGCTCGTCTTTTTCCTTCCCTACATGCATTATCGTACCAGCCTTCATATCGTTTTTGCCTTGATTTTCCTCTAATCTGCATATTTCTCCCCCCTTCCCACATTAGTAATCTTAATTTTTTCACCTCTTCCTCCACATCGCCTAATACCTCCGGTGTCGAAGACTTTAGTTTGTTAAGTAGTTCCTGTGTCTTATCCTCTCTTCAACAGAACCGCCTAACAGTTCTAATGTCTCCCCTCCTTCCCGTATTCCAGCTCACCACTTCCTTTCCCTCTTCTTCAAATTCTAATTGGATTTCGATAGGTGAGTGATGCGATTCGATTCTGTCCGCTACTTTAAATGCTGCAATCCTAGAAATAAGATTCTGTGAGCAGAGCATATAGTCCACGACACTTCCTCCATTGCCGTTTATGAACGTAAGTTCCCCTTCAATATCTTCCCCGTATTTTCCGTTTAGCATTTCTAGGTTATGAATGTCGCAAAACGTCAGAAATTCTCTCCCATACGTATTAATAACCCTATCCTTACTCGCCCGAAATCCCTTTCTTATATCTTCCTCTCCTTCTTCCGTCCCTAAAGTTATATTTTCTCTCCCAGTTCTACCATTAAAGTCCCCCATTATAAGAGTATCTGTATTCGGGAATTTATGTCCGAGTTCTATCATTGTATCTCCCAGGTCATCCAAAAAGGTAGATATAGCGTGTCGAGACCCAGCCGGGTGACGATATACCGGGAGGATACATAAACAAAGATCTCCGATTTTTACATGAATACACGTGACAGCCTGTATTTCAACATGAACATTTTCAACATGTCTAAATGTATTATTTTTCAACATTGTTAATATCCCTCCCGGATATCTTCCCCTTTTTTTTACTACCCCTCCCCTTATTTATACAATTAAATCCATCAAATTCAATATGATCTTTGTCCCCCATCCAAGTTTCTATAAATGAAATAAAACTAAAACTTTTAACAAAATCAATAAATCTGTCTGAAGACATTCGTTTTTTCAAACCTTCAATATTCCACACAGCAATTCTGAGAGGGGGGCTTGTCCTCTATGTTCTAACGGTTTTCTTTACCTGCTCTTTGCGGCCCTTTCTTTGCAAGCTTTTCCGACATCATACTTCTTAATTGTCGAGCCGAGCTTCCCTCCCTCACACTGCTGTCTTCTGTCGTCTTCTCTGCAGGGTTGTCAGTTCTCTCGCATTCTTCTCGTTCCCGTGTTGTATTCTTGGGACTCGAACTCTGCCTCTCCGATGTCGTTCCACGCGACTCACCTCGTTCCCTTGTTGTTTTATTGCGATTTGAACTCTGCCTTTCAGAGGTCGTCTCCCGTTGCGTTGTCCCTGCCGCTTCCTTCGTGGACACAGACATCTACAGTTCTCGACGAGTCCTCACCCGTCCATTTATTACCAGTTTATCGAAACGGATGAAAGCCTGAGCTCCCTGCTTCCTTGCGTCCACTAGATGTCGTTTCAGGAATGCTCGCTCCCCTCTCACTCTCCGGCTGTGGTCTTCACTCACTGCCACTCCAGTGCCCCGTAGATATCTTGCCCCCCTTATGATTTCTTCTTTATCCCTATAGTGAGCTAACTTGCACACTATAGGCCTGGGATACCGTCCACGACCCACTCTATGAACGCGTTCGATGTCCCGTTCTTGCAGAACTATTCCCATTTGCCTTAGGACATACCTTGTTATAACTGCCGTAGTATCCCAAGACTCGTTCTCCTCTTCCCCCACACCATACAACACAATATTGTTCCTTCTAGATTGATTTTCTAGATAGTCCATTTTTTCTTCCAGCCACCTCACTCTGTCTTCCACACCACTCCAAGCTACCTCCATTTCTTGAACCCTCTCCACGACAGAGTTTACCATAGACACCATGTCCTCCGTCTTTCGGAATCCCTGGGCCATTTCTCTCCTCATCTCTTCCAGCATTTTCTTCACGTTCTGCATTTTTACAATTTGACAACACCGCACCGCTCTCGAGAACTGAAAACACGTCCGCACACTACCACGTACCAATGTAGACTCCGCTACTTTAATATAAACATAACTTAATATAAACATAACTTAATTAGGAAGCAATATTAGATTCATAATACAAAAAAAATAGACTTAGGTTACAAGGTTACATTGCTTACAAGGAAATGAAACATTTTAAGACAAATATTACCTTAAAGCATGCATATTTGTTTTCGTTTTAGGTGGCATTTCACTACACATAAGATCGAGTACGCGCAATATCAACTACCGACGTACTTCTTTAGTAAATAAAACGTTGTTTACTGCGTCTGCCTTTCAACGTGACCAAGTTCTCTTCATAACCCCATCCCACTCCCTCACGCGCATTCGTTTAGTCTATACCAATACAAATAAGCCTTCGACATTGTGGAACAAATTCCGCTCTCTGGTGATCATTAATGACTGTTAGGCTATATTTTTATATATTTTTTATTTTATTTTTATTGTTTATAATTTTATATTTGCTGCACATATAAATTAGTTACCCGATCCCTTGAGCACAGTGTCCTTTATATCTCTTCTCATCACACTACCTATTATTCGAAATCTTTTACAGTTTCTCTTGCTAGAACATGGAATTCCCATCCACCCTATGTCAGAGACTGCCAAACTTTACCATCTTTCATAAACAAATTGAAAATAAAATTATTAACAAAAACAACTCCTTTCATAAACAAATTGAAAATAAAATTATTGACAAAACAACTCACTAATATTATTTTTTTTTAAATTAATAATTTTTTTTTTCATTATTTAATAAAAATAGTTTTAAGATTTGTTAATATATTTAAGTAATGCCTTGTATAATAAGTGATAGATTAATTCATTATAGTTTATTACCATCTTTGTATGTTTTTTCTTTCTTTTCTTTTTTATGTATAGTAGATTCGAGCTGTTATTCCTTTCTATATTCATTCTATCATTAATTTAATTTTAATTGTATTTAATTTTATTGTATTGTTAGACATTATTATCATTATTATTCAATTTGACAGATAATTAATTGTTTATTATGACTATTATTGTATTTTTTTTGTATTTATATGTAACATATGTTTGTCCTGGTGAGTGGAAGATAAGGTCACATGGCCTTAACTCCACCAGGCTAAATAAATATATTATAAATTCTATTTTTTTTTTATTTTATATGTATTTAATTATTGTTTTCTGTTAAATTCTGTCTGGTAATGACAACCTTTAATTTTAAGAAAGTAAATAAATAAATAGTGAATGAATGAATGATTATAAACGATAGGTGCAAATATGTTTAATACCCCAGAATTTGCAAATATTTTACGAATGATATACTCAGCAAAATTTGTTTCATTAAGTATGGAGTACATATAATTTAAATAAGTACATCTTCTTACTTTTTAGGTTCTAATTGTATGTTTGAGATTTTTATCGTACAGTAATGGAAAATAAGGCGACTTTTAAAAATGTAAGCCTACTTATTACTAAATTAATATTTTCAATAAGTCCACCGCTGGTGGTCTCGAGTTAGCGTGCTGCCTTGTCACGTAGCGGGCCCGGGTTCGATCCCCGGTCGGGGCAGTTTTTCTGGGTGAGGTTTTTATCGGGGTGTTTCCTCACCTGTAAGACAAATGTCAGGAAAACTTTAAGGCCCAAACGGTCCCCGAAATCATATGGCCATCATCATCATCCTTCTCATTACCATCATCACCACCATCATCCTTCACCGGTGTGGAAAGCAACGGGAAGCTACCATACCTACAATTCCCTAGTAAAGCTGCAAGCATAGCATGAAAATGCTATGATTGCAGTGAAGGACCTGCCGTCGGGCAGAATTACTATGGATGGATACAAATATATTTATGTAAGGGTAACAAAGCCTGGTAACATGTAGGCATTATGAAAATTAAAAACGTAATAAAAAATATTCTTGTCTAGGATCGAACGTAGGCCCGCATCGTCGGAAGAGATCTTACAGACTACTTCACTGAAGCGAATGGTACAAATATTGCATGGGGAGAGACTTACGCCACCAGCTTTATATTCAAATGAGTCAGTACGTGTAACAACGTACTGGTGTGAATCGCTCTTCAAAACTCTTTAATTCTCCATCAAGAGTTGCGCCAACACTAAAATCATTTTTTTATAAAATTATAAATAGCAATGTTGTCCAATATGCAATATCTTAGAAACAACGTTCAAATCTCGTTTCTCCATATGACCATATGCGTCAATAAAATTTGCTTAATAGTTTTACTTCTGTATAAATCTAAAGCATGGCCTTATCGTGCGTATCTGTGAATTTCACTGACTATTTAACTCATGCCCCAAATGGGAGTCAATGACCAATCACGTTTCAATGATTTCTATTTTACAACCAATCACAGTCGTGTTTCGCCAAATATTTATCAATATTAAATTTACCATATTAAAGAAAGCTCCTCCTTTTTAATATTCTGAATAGGTCTGACCATTATTTTGCAGTGACTGACTCCACAAGAAATACAGGGTGATTACAAATGATTGGAGCGATTTCATGATTTTATGGTAGCTGTAGTATTCGACATATTTTCACGAACTTTTACAGATACATAGAGCAACTTCCCAGGTTTTTTTTGAGATGTTACAGGTGCTCCATATGCTCCCCCTTGGTGATTCTGCAGATATCAAGTCTGTAATCAAGTTCGTCCCATACTCGACGTAACATGTCCCTATTAATTTGTTCAAAGGCATTGATTATGCGAGCTCGCAGTTCTGGTAAGTCTACTGGTAAAGGAGGCACAAACACTGAATCTTTCACATACCCCCAAACAAAAAAATCGCACGGCGTCAAATCGGGGGAGCGTGGAGGCCATGACAACAATTTCTGATCATTCTCTCCACTGCGACCGATCCATCGGTTTGGCAATCTCATGTTTAAAAATTCACGAACATCGTGATGGAAGTGTGGTGGAGCACCATCCTGCTGGTAGATGAAGGTCTCACTGTCGGTCGTCAGCTGCGGCTGAGCCATTTTCCAGCATGTCCAGGTACACGTGTCCTGTAACGTTCTGCTCGCAGAAGAAAAAAGGGCCATAAACTTTGAACTGAGAAACCGCACAGAACACACTAACTTTTGGGGAGTCGCGAATGTGCTGCACAATAACGCGGGGATTTTCTGTGCCCCAGATTCGCACATTGTGTTTGTTCACTTTGCCATTCACAAGAATGTTGCTTCGTCACTGAAGACAAGTTTCTCACAAAACCATCCTCATCCATAAACTGCTGCATTTGTGTACAAAATTCAAACCGACTCACTTTGTCAATGGGCGTAAGGGCTTGTAGAAATTGCAAGTGGTAAGGTTTATGCTTCAATCTTTTCCGCAAGATCTTCCAAACGGTCGGTTGTGGAATGTTCAGCTCTCTGCTCGCTTTCGTGTTGATTTCTGTGGGCTACGTGTGAAACTCATCCGCACACTCTCAACCTTTTCTTCACTCACTGAAGGACGACCCGTTGATTTCCTTTTACAGAGGCATCCTGTAGCTTTAAATTGCGCATACCATCGCCGAATGGAGTTGGCACTCGGTGCATCTTTCTCGAACTTCGTTCTGAAGTGTCGTTGCACAGTTATCACAGATTGAGTTGAATGAAATTCAAGCACAGCATATGCTTTCTCCTCGCCTGTCGCCATCTTTGATAACTGCTGCGCTCTCTCGGTTTAAAGCTGAAACACGGCTGCGAGAGAAAACAAAAAAAAAACCTTATGAGTTTTTATACATAACTTTAAAGTTCTGTGAAGATATGTCAAATAAGATCGCTACAATAAAATCATGAAATCGCTCCAATCATTTGTAATCACCGTGTACTGCTACCAGATTGTATATATAGTGCATGGATGTCAACACATAGCGCTTGCAGGAGTTCATATAAAAACATTTGTAGCAATTGATTATACCACCAAAAAAAGAAACCACTGTTTGCACTTTCTTAAATGTATTTTTTCCAGGTAATAATCTAGAAAAATATAATTGTCATATTTACATCATACGACATCAGAAATTAATTAATATTGTGGCAAGTCATTCACTCAGCCTCTTATTTCAGATAAATAAGTACTATTATTAAAGGTGAATAATTTATTAACCTGCAATTATTATCAGAAGTAGGGCATATTTATATTCAAATGAATTGGAATTAAAACAGGAATTCATTGGTAACAAAATTAAAATGATATAACCTACCACAAAATAATTTCATAGGCAATAAATAAAACACTAGTAACAAGCAATTAACGCCCGGTCATACACCTGGACCTTCTCTATTGTGGTGAACGAAACTAGTAAACATCATACAATGGAACCGTAAGCCCTTATACAAACAGGGAAAAAGTCTGTAGTTTCCTTTGTTAAAAGGACATACAAGACTGCACTATTATCAAATTGTTATAACAATGCTAAGCCCAAAAACTTCATACAAAAGGCTGGGAAGTCGCAAACAAGCAACTGGATTTTCCTAAGTAAACTGTGGAAAGAGTTATCCCCAAGCCAATTTTAACTAGGACATGTCGCTAGCAGCGGGTGCCTTCTTTGGCGGCATAAGGTAGATGCCGACAGACGATAGCTGTCCTATTAAAGGCCACTCCATTTGGTCAACCCTGGAAATATTATATTATGAGGCAACTAATTTAAAGGGAGGGGACGAGGCCACAAATGCCTAAATTTAACACCCCCGATAACGCCCTTAAGATATAATTTCCGATTGAGGGTCTTTCCACTTTTCAGCGGTTGCCCTTTTACCAGCTGGCTGCTGGCCCTTCACATCCACATGTGTCAATCACAGAGGTAGATGATCAACAACCAATGTAGGGGTGACATGTGGTTAGCATGTCGAGTCCCCCAACCGTTATAGCTGGTTCCTCAACCTGGAACCGCTACTTATTGTAGCTACCCAATTGCCTCACGATGCTGGGTGGGCACCGGTCCCATACTGACCGAAATACCATGAGAAAATGTCTTCCCCCATGAAGACTCGAACCAGCGCAAGTCCCGTAGCTCTGCGCCAAGGCTTCCTACCTTAACCGCTCGGCCACGGCGCGGATATAATTTACCAATCAAAATTAGTGTAACATATAAACTGTTTGTGAGACGCCAAGACTTTTGGTGGAAGGGACATATACCGGCCCACTCAGAAACAATAAATATTTTTACTTAGCGAAAACTAGAGTTAGTCAGTGGAGTAGGCAGTTCAGAGTTGGAGTAGGTAGTTCGGTAGTCGTAGGAGCAGCGACTAGCGAGTGTGCCAGTGCAGGGCACACCGCTGTCGATAAGAGAAATAAATTAAGTTACTAACGCGAATGTGCCAGTAGAGACGGCACATCGCTTTTTGTATAAGTTTCAGCACTTTTTCAGTGTTATAATTAATTATTTAAACACGTGCCGTGTATAATAAGTGGAAGTTCCGGCCACCAAATAGCCTTCGTGTCAACTCGTCGTCTAATACGACAAATGTAAGTCAAAGTATCAATAAAAGTGGAACGTCAATTTCAAGGCATCACACCGGGCCTACTATATATATATATCCCAGTGAATATCCTTTTTCACGGATTCCCGAGATACATGATTCTACCGAAACCTGAACACAACTAGTCCGGAGCACAATTGTCCATGTACCTTAATCCTTGGACGTAATTAAAACATACCCCGATTACAAGTCCTTTCTTTAATATACAGTTTGATGTGTTTCATTTTTTCTCCACTGGAGAGCATTCTTACAATATTGCGTTCCTTTGGCAATAAATTGTATGATCTGGTTTCAGTGATAAACAAAAGAAGCAGATGAAGCGCACCAATCGTTTCTCATTTGTTTTCAGACATCGCCGCTTACATTAAATATATAAATATTTTAAAATAACTGTAGTTAAATTATGATTTGTGAGTAAACAGCTTAATTTTATTCGTTAAATAGTCCTAACAAATGCCACTCTTGATTTCCAAATTCTCTAGTTAAATTCACTCCTCACTTCGTGAGTCGTGAATTTATCGATAATTTTGGAAATCACTCGTGGCATTACTTATGAAAATTTAGTCATTATATACAGTTTACAAATAAACAAATAGAGCAAATGGTATGAAGATGAAATAAAATTTTCGAAAAGCTTCACAAGAATAAAATACATAGAATAAAGAAATATTGAGGAAGACGGAGTGTAAAAACATAAAAGAAAAAAGGGTATATTTTATTTATATTAAAATATAACCTCAATGGTGTAATATAAAATAAGAAAAAATAATAATTTCATAAGAATAGTCATAGAGAACCAGAAGCGCGACCAGCGATGGCACTACCTTTTAGTATGCCTTTTAGTGGATTATTGCTGGACACAACGGAGATTGATAGTCATAAGTAATGCCACGAGTGATATCCAAATTATCGATAAACTCACGACTCACGAAGTGAGGAGTGAATTTATCTAGAGAATTTGGAAATCAAGGGTGGCATTTGTTAGGACTATTTAACGAATACAATTAAGCTATTTACTCACAAATCATTATTTAAATATAGTTACTTTAAAATATTTATTTATTTAATGTGAACGGCGATGTTTGAAAACAAATGAGGAACGTTATGTTTCGTTTCTCCACCCACTGCAACAAGATCATATAATGTTTGTTATATATTGCCATCTGGCGTGGGAAACTTGAAATATCATCGCAATATTATAAGAATGCATCCTAGTGGAGAAAAAATTAAACACATCAAACTGTATATTATAACCAAAATTATAGGTTATTAATTTATTTTTTAGTAAACAACTCGGTAAAATCATTATTTAAAAACACAATTATTGAACACAGAATTATCAAAAAGAACTCGGTAATATCATTATTTAAAAACACAATTGTCAAATTTGTATTTCGTCTATATCTTCATTTGAAGCACAGCCAAATCTTGTTTCTGCCATTTTGAACATTCAAATATGGCGGCTTTACTGTTGCCTCAGTCACTGCAAAATAATGGTCAGACCTGTTCAGAATATTAAAAAGGAGGAGCCTTCTTTAATATGGTAATCATAACACTGATAAATATTTCGTGAAACACGACTCTGATTGGTTGTAAAACAGAAATCATTGAAACGTGATTGGTCATTGAGTCCCATTTGGGGCATGAGTTAAATAGTCATGATAATAGATAAAATATATTCCTGCAGATGGCAGGGGAAACGCATGAGTTTCCTAGTGCCCTCTTACGACCTAAAGTGGGTTATCTCTGCTTACGACACTGCAGTGGGTTATCTCTGGACACTGCTATAACCAGAGATATCACTATAGCCATGAAGCTAACTAAATACCAGAATATGCTCTATGAAACTCTTCGTTCTCTATGCTATGAACTCTATGACAAGCCTCGGTTCTCTATGGTGGCTATAAACCCGCTATGAACTATTGAATCATTATAGGGAGATTTGGATGCAATATTTTTTTTAGTTTTTTTTTTCCACGTAGTACCGTGGTCATCTTAAGATCGCGCCACCATCGCTATTTTTATCGATTGTTGACGTATGACGTACAAATAAATCGAGTTGTAAAATGTAAACTCGAATTAAATTTAAATAAATCAACGGTGGAATTGTTATGTACCATTATGTACTGTACGAAGAGAAGTTTTGAGGTTGAATATAATATAATATTATTGATGCATCGAAGTTAATTGTTAAATTAATTAATTATCTACAATCCGAAGGATAAAGTGAAGCTGGAAAATACAGCTAATGGAAGGTAGGTGAATGATTACATATGGTATAATTTTTCTCAAAAATTTTTACTTCAGAAAATAGTCTTTTTAAATAATAGGCCTAACTGTGAATTATGTAAATTGGCACGCCGTATATTTTGTTTGCATCATGACATTAAAATACCCCTTAAAAAATTGTTTATAGGCCTACCTAATTTATTTTTATTTCTTAACCTGTAATGTGTGTACTTATTCATCATTATTTCTTTCACAGAATAAACGAGGCTGTAAAGATCAAATCCTATATGTGTATTTTCGTATAACAGTGATTGGGAAGTCTACACATGTATAAAATTTTAGGTAAGTAAATTTGAGGTATTCAGAGTGGATCTAATGCTGCTACCTTCATTTTACTAACTTTGAAGTTTCATTATTTTTGTTTAGTGTTTCTTATTAGATTCAGTTATGAAAGTGAGATAGCATCATTCAGAACACCCATAAGTGTAAAAATTAATCTTAAAAGATAACATAAATTTAGGTATAAAGTTTCCATTATGTGACAAAAAAATGAAAAAAACTTCTGTTTACCTTTCCTAATAATTTTTAAGTCCTGCAGAATAACAGTGCAGATGTGCAAACATTTATAAAAAGTTTATAGAGTTCTATTGCTAGATGGAACCACATAGATGTGAAATCGATATGACCAACCTTTGCAATAAATTCCCCTTCCTAACCTAACTAAACAATTTACATGCATATTATTTAATTAAATGTTCACTAACTTTTTAGCATTGGAACCTAACAAAATGAAATGAGTGAACATCCATTTTTGAATATTGATTTTATTCCAATTTCACAGATATCTCCACCATTTAGTAGAAGTTCATTTAAGCGTTTGTGCATATGCACAACAAATCTGCATAACTTTGAAGAAATCATTGCATACATAGATAAATATTTAATAATAGTAAAAAAAAGTTATAAGTATTGTTGCAAGTGTCTTCATTGTTTGACAAATATATTGAATTGAAATAGTCATTTTATAATAATTTTTTCCTTAGTTTTTTATCTATAAAACACTTATGTATATTTGGATTAAGATTTCAATCCGCATTTAAAGGGTGAATATTTATGCCCTATTTTTTGGTATAATACACATGTATATGTGTCTATTCTTTATCGGCTTTTTATAGAATATTATTATTATTGCAGTTAGGCCCTTAGTGTAGTATAACATCTTGGTTTTTATTTTTTTTCAATGCCCATAGATATGGGACATTGACATAACTAGAATTCTAAATAAAACACTTACTTAGAATAGTATGATCTTTGGTCATTTTAAGACTTAGAATCAAATATGGGACCAAATGGTCTTAGTAACTTAGAATAGCTAACAAAGTTGAATATTTTAACATGATTGTTTTCTCTCTATCTGAATTTTAGCACTTTAATAATTTGAATATTTTTTACGTTTGACAATGTGGCGATTTCAGCTGTTTTCAAATAACTTGTTTTATATGTTATCAATCTAGTAGTTCTTTATGTTGGGTATTTATTTTAATAAATAATGTTATTTTTCGTTTACTGTGTTTTTAACATATTTAATTGTAGAACTCTTCCTCCAAAACCAAGGCCAACCGCTCGGGCCAAAGACCACTTAAACAATAGTGGTCGTCACGCTATCAATACGCAGGGGCTTAACTGATGCCGCGCATAACACAAGAATTTCATACTCTAATTTTCCAAAGGTGTTACTAATCAAAATATTGAATTCCTGATTTATTATGAAATGACTTTGGAAATGTAACATTCACAACAAGAATTGTAAAAAGATGGACTTCACACAATATGATCCTGAACCATTGTATATGTATTATGTACATGCATACACTTACATATTTTTAAGTTCTTTCTTGTAATATTTCACAAGCAGTCAAAACTTGCATTGAAAATTGAAATTACAATACCTGAAAATACTTTACTTAAAAGGACAGAATATTAATAGCATAAATAAACTAATAATATTACCATTCAGTGTTTATTTACTTTCTTTTTTAAGTATAAGTCTTCAATATTGGAATGTTTCTCCTCTGGTTGGCAATGAGCATTCTAATATGCTGTGTATATTGGCGGTTCGTATGATTTGTAATTATATCCAGTTTTATCTGTTGGCACATGTGTATGGATCTACTTAGACTTGGATTTTTTTTTTTGGCTCAACTTTAGATTACCTTACCCTTCAGTTTCCATAGTATATTCTTTTAATACTGTTTCTCTACGTACTTCTTCTGCCTTTACTAACATTTTATAATATTTTAAACACTTGCAACAATACTTATAACTTTTTTTTACTATTATTAAATATTTATCTATGTATGCAATGATTTCTTCAAAGTTATGCAGATTTGTTGTGCATATGCACAAACGCTTAAATGAACTTCTACTAAATGGTGGAGATATCTGTGAAATTGGAATAAAATCAATATTCAAAAATGGATGTTCACTCATTTCATTTTGTTAGGTTCCAATGCTAAAAAGTTAGTGAACATTTAATTAAATAATATGCATGTAAATTGTTTAGTTAGGTTAGGAAGGGGAATTTATTGCAAAGGTTGGTCATATCGATTTCACATCTATGAAAACTGTGACATTTGACAAACTGTGACATTGTGAAGGACATTGACATATATTATATATACAGTGAGTTTCACTCGATTTGCGGCCACTAGCATAGACATTGCTTGGACAGCGTGAGTTGATGACTCAATGCTTGCAGTCACTTTTCCCACTAACGACCGCAGGTCAAGTGAAACTCACTGTATATGTATATATACATATATATGTGTAT
Organism: Diploptera punctata; assembly: GCA_030220185.1. Classification (NCBI taxonomy): domain Eukaryota; kingdom Metazoa; phylum Arthropoda; class Insecta; order Blattodea; family Blaberidae; genus Diploptera; species Diploptera punctata. The sequence goes on from JASPKZ010001223.1 coordinate 1,236,574, forward strand.
GTATGTATATATATATATATATATATATATTTTTTTTTTTTTCCAGGCTCTACAGTAGGTGTATTTGTAAAGAAGTTGTGCTTCAAAAAGGGGAATATCTTACAAGTGTATTGCAACAGACGTACCAGTACATTATAGACTATGCAGAAACGTGGTTTGTGTTTTATTAAAACAAAATTTTTGACTTATATTAGAGCATATTTTAAATTACAAATTTTAAAATTATGTGAATATTGTCGTAATGTAAATTTTAATTAATCCTTACTTCTACCTCGTTGAGAACTTTCTATGTCTTTTATAACATTTAGTTAACATGTGCAAAAAAATCCTAATTGTGTTGGTTAATACTTAGAGAACAAAACTGTTCTGTCAATTTTAACAACAATAATTTGGCCTAACATTCAACTATTCAGCGGATTTCCTGGTAGTAATGAAGTAATAGGCAGTTGTGGGAGGCTTAAATAGGTGTGTAAGCCTTAAAAGTCAAACAATTTGGATTCTTCTCACAGGTTGATATTGGGCCAGCAGCTAGGCTGGTAGGCCAAGGGCATTATCAGCTTGTTGCACCTTGGAGAATATACATAGTTCTTCTCTAATTAACTATTGGATTTTGTAATCAAAATGTAAAGGTAGGTGATACCATTATAGGGCTTGGGGTTAGTAGGCAGCTGGTAAATAAATGTGAACTAATCTTCTTATAAAATAATTAGGTTTATTGTTGAAATATTGAATTCTTTAACTACGTATGTGACTGAAGTTTCATTGAAAACATTCTGTTCATCTTGAATAATGTACATACTGACAGTAACTATTAAATGTATAATTTTTTTAAATATTAATTTTTATATAAGGCAAATAAATTGACTCATGTTATTTCATTTTTAAAAGCAACACTAATCAAGACAAGTCTGGTTACTAAAATAGAGTTGATGTGCGTGCATTCACATATGAGTAGTTCAGAATAGAAGCAATAATGCATAGAATTTCTTTTTGCTACATTCTTATAAATCCAAGGTATTTTTGACTTTGCATTTTAAGAACATTTAAAAAACTGTGCTTAAATTACTTTATGGTTTCAGTTCTTAAAAAAACAAAATAAATAGCATATTAGACTCATTAGACCAGGCTCGTCAAATGGTGCTGCCTTAGCATATCCATTATCCAGATCCTGTTGGATATTTCTTAATGGAAATAACACAAGAAATGTTACTTTGTAAACAATTTTGCATTTTTTATTTTTACTTAAGAAAATTATTACAAAAATTTCGCCAATATTTTTGTTGTATAGGTCTAACATTTCCAATTATTTTCTAATAAATAGCGATTTCCCATATTCATTATGTTCATCTAAAAGTGGAATGGTTTTTAATAAATACTTATGAAATTGTGTAAATCATTTTAGTCAACTTACTAATTAATGAATTTAAAAAAAAAATTAAAATAATTTATAGTTAAAGACATCTGAAAAGTTGGCAAAGTTCTTGTAATTTTCTTTTGAAGAGAGTAAGAATAAAACATGCTAAAATTGTACATAAAGTAGCATTGCTTGTGTTTAGCTTTAAATTTTTTAAAAAGAATGGGTAAGGATAGGGTACTTTTATTGCGATTGAGCCACCGTGGCCATGCTCAAGTAGTACCGTGGTCATCTTTAGATGGCGCAGCGGTATGAAATTGCGTCCAAAATTTAACACAGAGAGGCCGCTCTATTCGGTTCTCTATGCTATGAACTAGGTGGCGTGGTGGAGCTGCGTACAATTTTTTTTTTTTATGAATCAAAACATTAAACTTCTGGTGACTTTTAATATGAACTTTATTACTGCTATATAAAGCAATCAAAGTATTTATGGTAATAAAAATAGCCCGTTATTTCTCTAGGTAAATGGAGAATGTTTAAGGAACCAAAACTCTTTTCTTGAAAGGTAAAAAATAATTGTGAGGTTAAGTACGTGATTGATGAATTAAGATACGCAGGATTTTTTTTCCGTTAACTAAGAGGTAAATAGTAACCATAATCAAAGAAGATAATCTCTTGTAATTTCTTATTAAACTGCAAATGCAATTGTTCTATTTAAGATGCAGGTATAATAGATTGAAGTGTATGTCTGGTTTTTTCTTCGAAGCCACAGTTCGGCTGTTCTGTAGTTCATAACCCTCATCCTCATGTCATTCAATTTTAGAATATGACGTCTGCGATTTTCTTACCACGTTCTTATGACACTATTGCACTACATATTTTTGTTGACATTTTTAATATTTCGTAGTATTTCAAACATTTTGCAACGATTCTTAAAACTTATTTTACAATTATTAAATATATATTTCTTCTTCTTCTTCTTCTTCCTTTCAAGTATTAGGCCAAGGCCTGTTACGATCCTATAGAAAATTTTCCCTTATGGGAAATTCTCATATAAGACTTGAAAGCATAATAATAGTCCCTTCGATTGGTTGCTGGCCAAAGGAAGGCAAGACTAGTGATGGGGGCTGCCATCTTATAGCCTCTGGTCAGGCTTTCTGGAGAAGAAAAGAAAATAAAGGAAAGAAGAAATGGAAGAAAGGAAGGACTCCCTAGCCCTCGGATGCCCTAATAGCGTCGGGGTCGAAAAAACAAGAGTTAACCAAGAGAGGTTAGATAGTAAAGTTAAAAGAGTGCAAAACACAAGTAAGTGGAAGAAATGTTGGATGTGGTCGGTTTTATGTCTCTCACATTTCTACACTTACATTCTTATGCCACTGATGCACTAAACACTTGTAAACACGTTTTGTACTGTTTTAAACATTTTGCAATGATCTTCAAGCTTTCTTCACAATATTTTATATTTATATATTTACGTAAAACATGATCGTGGATACATTACTTCCTTGCTACTTTCCCATGTTGTTCTAACGTTGCCACCATTTGAAAATAATTTAAAACTATATTTAGTGTTAGTGTACGTAAAATTAGTTTATAGTTCATTAAATAGTACACATGTAAATTGCTTTGTTACGTTAGGAAATGGGAAGTTGGTTTACGTCCATTTTTAAGCATTTGGAAAGAAATAATATGCATGTAAATTGTTTTCTTTAGTTAGAAAATGGCAAGTTAGTTAATGTCCATTTTTTTTTGCATTTGGAAATTTATTCCCAAAGTTGGTAACGCCGACTACCGGAATCTATATTAACCATTACAGCAACTTGCGCATACGCGCTGCGATTCTGTGGAACTTAGAAGAATTCCTGAGAGACATAAAACCGACTTTTTCCGAAATGTTTACAAATGCAAATTGTGGAATTTATCTCTGTGATTTTTTGTAAGTTCTACAGAATTGCAGCTTGCATGCACAAACACTTAACGTAACTACCACCAGATGGTAGGACATTTCTGTGAAATCAATGTGACCAACATCATCACTCCAAGGATTAGGCAATTGCCCGTTCCGGCTTCATAATGTATCAGCCCAACGTTTAGTAGGTCTTCTGACATCACATCTTCCTCTTGCTTGATAATTTCTTGCTAGCAGTAGATATCTCTCCTTACTCATTCCATTCATGTGATCAATTCAGTTTTATCTATGACTTATTCAAATAAAGGCTGCACTTCTAATTTTTCTCTTATATCCTTATTTCTAAATCTATCTAGTTTTGTACATCGTTTAACTTGTCTGATGAACCTCATCTCTGCCATCTGTCTTAATGTTTTTTCATTGGAGCCAAGTTTCACACCATATAACATTGTGGGACTTGTCATAACTTTATATGAGAGTTGAATGAAAAGTAATGCCTCCACCTTTATTACTTGGGTTTGGACGGGAATATTTTAATAAATCAAACACATAAATAATCCTTAGAATGTGATCTTCAATTACGAATGTTCACTTTCCCCACAATCACCAGCCAATTGGATACATTTCTGCCAATGATGAACAAGTTTTCTGAAGCCATCACGGAAAAAGTTGACACTCTGTTTCCGCAACCACAGTCTCACAGTTCTCTCAAGTCTTCATCAGAAGCATAATGATGTCCCCGCAGATCATGTTTCATTATCGGGAACAGATGGAAGTCAGACGGTGCTAAATCTGGACTGTGGAGGATGCCGTACGGTGGTGAGATTCAGTCTCTGAAGTTCTGCTGTGGTGGCACATGAAGTGTGTGGTCTGGCATTATCATGCTGCAGGAAAACATTTCCCTTTCCCTTTCGGACCCTTGTTAGCCATCGTTTCAGAGTTTGCAGCGTTGTAATGTAATGCACTGAATTTATTGTTGTTCCTTGTTGAAGGAAATCGATATGGATAACACCATCTGCATCCCAGAACACTGTGGCCATGATTTTTCCAGCTGAGGACTGCATCTTGAATTTCTTTTTCTGGGGGGAGTCTTTGTGTCAATATTCCATAGACTGACGTTTCATCTCTGGGTCTTAATGGTGTACCCACATTTCGTCTCCTGTCACAATTGAATGGAGAAAGGCATCACCTTCATTCTCGTAACACGAGAGGAGTTCCTGGAAAATTTCAAGTCGGTGCGCTTTCATTTCAGGAGTCAGCATCCGGGGTACCCATCGTGCACAGATCTTCCGATAGCCAAGCAAAGCAATAATGTGACCCACACGTTCTTGTGAAATGCCGATTGTGCTTGCAATTTCTCTCTGAGTGATACGACGATTGCCCTGAATCAATCTGTCAACATTTTGCTTATGAAACTCGATGGTTGCTGTCACAGGAGTCCAATTCTTTGATTGTTAAGCAAGTCAGATGTTCCCACCTCAACATCTTTAAACTTACTCGCCCAATGACACACAGTACTCACATCAACACAACCACCATAAACTGCTTTCATTCTCTGATAAATCTCCTTTGGGGTGACACCTTCTGCTGTCAAGAATTCAATGACTGTACGTTGCTTAAATCACATTGACTGACCATCTGCACAGGGTTCCATACTTTACACTGTAACAATACAACCGTTCAATGCTAAGGCTTCCCACCAACTAGAACTGTAGAGAAGAGGCTACAGAACAAGCCAGTACCTGCCGCATACCAGTACTGCCATCTGTTGAGGAGTAACGAAGGTGGAGGCATTACTTTTCATTCAACCCTCGTACATTTTATTTTTGTTTCTGTTTTAATTTTATTCTTGAACATCCTTTGTATTATATTATTTTCAGTCTGATCATCTTACCTCAATATTAATGTTGATTTGTTCTTGGACATGTTTCAAAACAATTTTGTTTTATCGTCAGCTTGATAAATGATAAACAGAAGTACTCTTGAAAAAGAACCACCACCTATGAAAAAATATAGGAAATTCACATATCACCCTTGGGTACACAATAAATTCCAAAAGATATTTGAGAAGTTTATTATTAAATTAGCACCGAAAAATAACTACAGTTTAAATAAACTAATAAAAACCAACAAAAATGAAAAAAAACTGATAAAAATAAAAAATCAGGAATATATCAAATTGAATGCATGGGTTGCGAAAAAAAAAATATATAGGAAAAACAAAAAGGAACCTAAAAATTAGAACCAAAGAACATATTATAAGAAATATTAAAATTGGGGAAATAGAAAAATCTGCAGTTGCTGCTTATTACGCGAGCGCGTCTGTTAAGCCCCTGCGTAATGGTAGCGTTAAGTTCCCTATTGTTTAAGCTGTCTTTGGCCCGAGCGGTTGGCCTTGGTTTTGGAGGAGGAGTTCTACAATTACACATATTAAATCACAGTAAACGAAAAATAACATTATTTATTAAAATAAATACCAAACCTAAAGAAAATCAAAATCAAACAACTAAAACACTGTTATTAAGTCAGCTGAAATCGCCACATTGTTAAACGTAAACATATTCAAAATATGGAAATGCTAAAATTTAGAGAGAGAGCACAATTATTTTAATATATGCAAAAGCATCAACTTTGGTCATTGTTCCAAGTTCCTTGGACCATTGGGTCCTTTAATTAAATGTATGAAGTAAAAATGACCATTTAATGAATGTAAGGAATGATGTCTTACCCATGTAGCTGCCTTGTCCCAGGGGGAACCGAACCCTTCGGTCCCCCCACACCGTTCTCTTTCGTTAAAAAAATCGCCTACATTTATATGATAAACTTTAACTTTCTAATCGGGGGAAACTTGGGTGGAAAGTTAGCTTTTTCCCTTCAATACATGTGGGGTTTTTTCCATCGGATTTCACTTACTCTTTCACATGATCTAGTTCAAAACCTTCATCTATGTCAAAATGGAAAACTTTGTCCCACTTTCTCTTCTTGCAACTCCACTCACCCCTATCTAATGTGGACATCTCTGATCTTTCTGACTAAATAATGTTGATATGACTTTACATCCTGGAATCTTGTGACATGGTTTTGATCCAGGATACAAAGTCTTATAGATTTTTACTAGCTTTTTTATATTCAAAAGGTCCCTTGAGAAAAGACTAAATTGTATTTCAATGCGGTTATTTATTTCCTAATTTATTTCCTAATTTCTGATATAGTGAACAAACATATATGTAATCCTTTATCGGTTTTTTATAGTATTCATTATTATTATGGCGGTTAGGCCTAGTGTAGGCGTAACACTGCTCATATTTGGTCTGAAAAACATATATAAATTTGGACACTAAATTATTAAAACAGTTAGAAAATACAAAAGAGCCGACTGTTTGGGAAAAAATCTAAATTCAGAAGAACAAAAACAGAGTTATGAATTTTGAAATACCGACGGAGTGTGACCTTGTTTGGAGGTTCTTTGGCCAACCACAAGATGGAGCTGACATCAACATCCAGGATGTGCAACATAAATCAAACCAGTCTGGACAAGCCGACAATAGAACAGAATTGTTTTGAAACATGTCCAAGAACAAATTAACATTAATATTGAGGTAAGATGATCAAACTGAAAATAATATAATTATATTAATCTCAAAATGTCACTTCCTAAAATTAAATATTAATATCCTTTTTTATTGATGTTTTTATTATTGATTTAACATTTCTCACTGAAATTTATTTATTTGTGACCAACATTCACAATTAATTCCAAAACATTTTTAAGAACTTCATTTTGTTAGGTTCCGATGGGACAAGTTACTATATGCCAGATTAGTTTGTAGTTTATTAAATAATATGCGTGTAATTAATTTAGTTAGGTGGGAGAAGTTGTTGTAGATCCATGTTTGAGAATTTATTGCAAAGGTTGGTTATACCAATTTCAGAGATATGTCCTGCCATCTCATGGAAGTTACAGTAAGCATTCAGACATATGCATTGCGATTCTGTAGAACTTAAAAAAATTTGTTGAGTAAATGAATGGCAAATTCTAAAGTTTTTGCCACAGTTCTCAACTCTCAGTATCCTGATGTCATTCAATACTCTCATCTCAGTCTTAGGGTCGCATGTTTGGACGCATTAGACAGTAAAATGCCTTCTCTGCTGAGCAAGTTGTAGGCTAATACGATTTTGCTTACTCAGAAATCTGTTCATGCGATAATAATTGGTTAAATTTGTAAGCTATCTGCGGAGGTAGCTTAAATGAGCAACTCAAATTAAAATCCCGATGGTAATCGATGTACTTTGCTGCTTTATCCAACATTTATCCAAGATGTCGGACCTTGAAGACTTCGATCATGTTTTCGGTATACACGGAGAAGAGGAATTTGATAGAGTCTACCAAAGAATTCAACTGGAAGAACAGGAGAATCGGCGTAATATTGCGTGTCGCAGACGTGTTTGTATACGGTATTATTTGCGGGATGCAAGCATAAATGCATTCCTCTATAGCAGATGAAAATAACAGAAGTGGTTTTATCGCTGAGAATTCTGGGTAATTCGTTGCCAATATTACGAAAACGTCGACTCTCGTGCATGACCGATAAGTCGGCCGTTAATTCGTTCTCAGCAATTGCTCACGGTGAATCAGCTAACTAGTGATTGGAAGTAATTTGAGTAGAGAGTAATGTTCTACATACGACCCTTAGTCTACCAATTTTTCCTCTTTCTTCTTGCTTTGATATGAAAACTTTCGGCTCAATGGTACCTTCATTTTCCATAGTATATTCTTATAATACTGTTACTCTTTGTACTTCTTCTTTCTGTCTTTACTAACATTTTATAATATTTTAAACATTTTTCAATGATGCTCATAACATTTTAACAATTTTTAGGTATTTATTTTATGAGACACACGGTAACATTACGACATTTTAGACAATATTGTGAAACTCACTAGCCATTTTTCCCTCCTCTTCTAATGTTTCCACCATCAACAACTCACTTATACATATTTTTGTTAGGTTAGTACTATTTTTAATGTTTTTATTATTGATTTCATACATCTGAATGATGGATAAATTATATTTGAAGAGAAAAATATACACTCAGACTGAGGTTTGAACACAGGATCTTCTACTTTCTATGCGAATGCTCTATCAACTGAGCTATTCTTTTATATACACTGTTGGTAGACCATTTGCATAGAAAGCTAAAGGTCCTGGGTTCAAATCCCAGTCTGAGCGCATACTTTTCTCTTCAAATATAATTTATCCATCATTGAGATTTATGAAATGAATAATAAAAACATTGAAAGAATCCGTACTGACTTTATAATGTAATGTAAAATTCCCAATAAAAGGTCGTAATAAATAAGCTGCCATTTGCAAGATCGAAGCAATGATTTCATAGCATTTGGTGCTTCGGAATTAATGGTGTATATAAGAGTAGAAAGCGAAAGATCCTGGGTTCAAACCCCACTTTGAGCGTATATTTTTTCTCTTCAATAGTACTATTTTTGTTAGGTTAGTGTTAGTGTTAGTGTACATCAGATTAGTGTACACTTTAATAAATAATATGTATGTAATTTATTTTGTTAGGTTAGAAAGGAAGAAGTTAGTGTACATCCATTTGGGAATTTCGTGATACTGCACATGCTGCCATCTATTGACAGCTCTATAGACTTTCTGAAGACTTTAAAGATATGTGGTTCCAGCTAGCGACAGCTCTATAAACTCATGTGCATGTGCACTGTTATTCTGTAGGACTTACAAAATATATTGGGGAAAGTTAAAGAACTGTTTCTCTAGCTCAACAGTACATTACCTTTCCCTTCATTTTCCATAGTATATTCTTGTAATATGGTTACTCTATGTACTTCTTCTCTCTTTACTAACATCTTGTAATATTTTAAACTTTTTCAGTGATACTCATAACACTTTCTGACACAATGTTGTGAAACTTATTAGCTATTTTCTCTCCTCTTACAATGTTGTCACCATCATCAATTCAATTACACTATTTTTGTTAGATTAGTGTAAGTGTTAATGTTTATCAGATTAGTGTACACTTCAGTAAATAATATGCATGTCATTTATTTTGTTGGGTTAGGAAGGAAGAAGTTAGTGACATCCATTTCTAATAAACATTTGGGAATTTATTTTAAAGATTGGTCTTACTGCATGTGCTGCCATCTAATGATAGCTCTATAAACTTTTTGTAGGACTTCAAAAAAATGTGGCTCCACTTAGCGACAGCTCTGTAAACTCATGCACATACGCACTGTTATTCTGTAGGAGTAAGAAAATATATTGGGAAAGCTAAAGTATTGTTTTTCCCTAGTTTTGAAGTAAAAGAATTAATTGAGATGCACTTCCATAGCTTCAATGTTTTCATAATTTCACGCAAGAAATAGGCCATTGGATCAAAACAGATGATAATCTGAAGCCGCAAGATCAGGGTGTGGTAACAGTTCAATTCCTCCCAATTCCTGAATATTTATCATAGTTGTTCGTTCAGTATGGGATCTCACATGTTCTGCAAGAAAACTGTTTCGGTTAACTAGTGCTGGGTATCTCCTACTCAAAATTTCATGATCTCCTTCCAGTTGTTAAAAATAAAGATCCACATTGACTCCATCCCCTTTGGAATAAACTCCCAATGAATCACACATTCAAAATTCCAACAGACACAACATATCATTAAAAAACAATATTTGTATATTTTATAGTTGTTTTAGTGAATAGTTTAATAGCCAATAATTTTAAGTCAAGTATTCAAAATGACTTTAATAAAGTTGAAATAAATATTCTGCAAATCAAACCATACTACACCAATTTGCATTCTAATATTTGCAGTGTGATAAAAAGACCTATAAAATGTATTAGTAATGGAGGAAAAATAGAAATTTTAAATTTGTGAATTTGTAAGGAGTTATTGTTGCAGACGAAAATAAAAATGAGACAAATGGAATTTACAAAATATCATAAGTAGAGGGCGGATTTAAATGCACTAGAACCATAAATATATGCATGCAACTATGCAGCAAAAAAGTTGAAAATATGCTCTTAAAATTAAAAAAATATGCACAAAAATTAACTTTCTTCATATAGTAAAATACACTATTTTTTCACATTATTTTATTTATTTTTTTTATGAAGCAAAAATTGTAATATTTTTACATTTCCGCTCCTAATTGAAGTTAATAATTGTATTTTATAGAGTTATTCTCATTAATCTTGTCTGTTTTATGAAATATAAGTCAACAAACAAATAATGATCACTTATCAATTTTTGTTATAATTAGGGCTGGCTGTTTACCCACAGATTCCACACCAAGACGCAATATTGTGTTCAATGCGCATGGAACATAGCTACTACGTCACACAGGTCGCGGAGCACTCAGTATATGATAGCAACTTGTGCTGTGCGCATTAAACAATGAAGCGATACCAGACTGTTTGTACATCTTCTTCTTCTTCACTTCACGGGCTAGGCAAAATGCCTGTTCCGCCTCACAGTTGTTCTGTCCATCTCTTCACTGGCCTTCCTACATTCCTTGAATATCTTGGCTTGTAGTTAAATGCTGCTTTTGGTAATCTTGTTACGTCCATTCTTTCTATATGTCTAAACCATTTTTTCTCTATATCCTTTGATTTTATCATTTAATGCAGGGCTCCCAAACTTTTTAATGGGCCGGGCCAATAACTGATTGTGCAATTGATTGCGGGCTGGAACATAAATATTGTTACTATTATTGCTGCTACTGATGCTTCTATTATTATTATTATTATTATTATTTATTATTATTACTGTTATTATTATTATTACTATTACTATTATTACTAAAATAAAATTACATGTCATACAGAAGAATGTTATAACGTTTGTAACACCATGCTGCAATTAAAATTGTAAAATAAATGGAACAAAAGTGAATATATATTTACCTAATGAGAAGAGTGGAGCTGGCTTTTTAAAGTTAACAAACGATTGATGCCATGTGTCTTCTGAGAAGTACTGATAAATAAGACGTCTTGGAGATGTTCGTTACTCAAGCTTGACCTCAATCGTGATTTTTGAATTTTCATTTTAGAAAATGTTTGTTCACACATGTATGTCGAGGAAAGCATGCAGATCAAACGTCGGGCATGTTCTTTCAACCCTAAATATTTTTCAGGTAGTAACATTTAGAACTTCATGAGATATGTAGGATCAAAAACTCCTTTCATTGCGTCATCACACTGCAAATCTATTAGTTCAAATTGCAGCATTGCTGGTGCTTTTGTCAACATCAAAGGAAAATGGAAACGAAAACAAAGAAATGTCTGGTTCCATTTTATTGAAATCAACAAATCTATTAGAAAACTCTTCTTCAATTCTTTCAATAACTTCCACAAAAGAATCACTTTTGAAACACAATTCAGGATATTTATTTTGCAGACTATTTTTGGAAAATGTACCCAGTTTTTCACAGACACGTGCCTTTTCAATAGCTTCAGTTTCAATTCGAAAGCTGTTATTGCACTGTAAACTTGGTTGATTAATTTGTCTTTACCTTGTAAAATTATGTTCAAGTTATTCAAATGTTTTGTTATGTTGACAAGAAATGTTAGTCTGGACAGCCAATCGTGATCACTTAACATATCACATTCATACTTTTTTCCTTAAGAAATTGGCGGATTTGATTTCTCAGAGCAAACAATCTTGATAATTAAGGTAGAATATGTTTATCACTCACCTCATATTGTTCTTCTTATTTGATTATAGACTAGTTTCGGAACATAGTTTCTGTTCCATCCTCAGTAACATCACGACCGTTGTTCTGTCGTCTTGAAGAGTTGTCCTTCTCTCCTTCCATTGGCTGACTGAAAAACCTCGAAACCAGGTCATTCTCACCGGGAATTTCAAAGTTCATTAATTTCTTCTTTTCGCTCTTTTGAATGTAGATCTTTTCCCAAACAGTAAGTTCTTTTGGTTTTTCTATTTGTTTTAATAATTTAGCTTCTTTCTCCGATAAGATGTTTTTCAGACCATGCATGGGCAGCCACTGCAGATTTTTCTACTTCCCCTTTCTTGACATTCCTGAGATGTTCTTTCACTCTAGTTTTCAAATTTGTCTTAGTTTTTCCTATGTAGAATTTCTCACATTCTTCACATTTAATTTGATAAATCCCTGATTTGTTTTCTTCTTTAATTTTCTCATTCTTATTAGGTCTAATCAGTCTACTGATGCTGTAGTCATTTTTGGGTGCTAACCTTATGTTGAAATCTTTAAAAAAATTTTGAAACTTGTGGTGTTTTAATGGATGATGGATGATATGTGAATTTTCTAAATTTTACATTTTCTTCTTTTACTTTTAGAAGAGTGCTTTGATTAATAATTTTTTTTCTTTTGAACTTGTTTATTTTCTTGAGTATCATTTTTATTGCAAAACCATTTTTCGTGGCTATGTTGATTATGTGTTCTTTTTCTTTTTCATAATTTTCTTTGTTCATTGGTATGTTCACTAATCTATGTGTCAAACTATTGAAAACTGCTTCTTTGTGAGCTATGTGATTGAAACCTAAAGCTTTTATGTAGTTATCTATATGTGTCTTTTTTCTGTAAATTCCAAATTCTATCTTATTTTCTTCATTCCTTTTTAAGTTGAGATCTAAAAATGGTATTTCTCCATTGATTTCCTTTTCCATAGTGAACTTTATAGTTTGACTTTGAATGTTCAATAATTTTAATGCGTCATCTATCTGTTTATGATTAACTATTGCAATTATGTCATCCACATATCTGCACCAGAACTTGAAAATTACCTCATAGTGAGAATTCCTAAAATAAGTAATCTTGATAATGTTTGACCACGGCTCAACCACCTTATTTCAACATGATAGATTATGTCACCGTATTCACTGTTCATATAATCTAGGAATGTTTTAAAAGTGCGGTGATTGAAGGCTCTGCTACGAATGAAATGAATTATCTTAGTTACAATCTGCACAACTCCATCGAGATTTGCCGCTTTAGCGCAAAGAACTTCTTGGTGTACAATGCAGTGCAATTTATGCACTGTGCCCCCCAAAACTTCAAATTTTTCTTTATTAATTCCGCCATTCCGGTGTTGGCTCCCAACATACATGGCGCACCATCAGTTGTTATACTCCTTAATTTCACCCAGTCTAGTTCAATATTGTCGACAGCTTTCACAACTTCCCCGAACAAGTCCGTACCATATATAGGCTACTTCTTACCCCTGTAAGTTCTTCCATAATTTTGAAATCAGTATCTATGCCTCTAAACAAATACCAACAACTGAACAGTATCAGTTATGTCCGTTCTTACGTCGCATGCAATGGAAAAATATTCAAATTGTTTTCCTTTTTCTACAAGTTGATGACGAACACTGGATGCTAGTTCTTCCACATGCCTACTTACAGTGTTTCTTGATAGTGACACTGAATTGAATAAATCAATTTTATCGGGACACAACTTCTTGGCAACAGCAATCAGACACTTTTCCACAAATTCACCATCAGAAAATGGTTTTTCGTTCTCAGCAATTGGTTTTGAAACTTCAAAACTCGCTTGAGTAACATTTCTTTTTTACACCACCACCCTGAATTAATAACTGTTGTTGTGCCGTAACTTTTGAAAGGAGCTCGTTCGCTTTCACAGTACGCTCATCTCCATTAAATTTATTAAAATGGCTATGTTTTGTTTGGTAATGTCTTTTAATGCTATATTTTTTTCACAACTGCAATAACATCATTACAAAGAATACACAACACTTTGTTTCCATGCTCCTTCACAAAGTACTTGCTGGACCAGGATTAGTTGAACTTCCTACACTCGGAATCAACTTTGTGTTTTTTTTAAGCATTTTCTCACTTTAACACTACTTTTACAACTATTCCGCGCACAGGCTACTGTTTGATTGACAATACAACAAGCGAAACAATTAATGTTCAAAGTTTGGAGTGGCTTTGTCAAGACAAGCGGTGACACCTCACTTCCACATTCCAGAGAGCTGAATTTGACACAGTGATGTCCAAACTAGATGTTACATTTTAAAACCTAAGTTCAAATATAAAATTAATTTGTTCATTTCAGTGCTTACGCGGGCCATACAAAAAGCCATGGCGGGCCGTAGTTTGGACAGCTCTGATTTAATGGATATATATTTAACCCTGTTCTTATATCTTCATTCTTTAACCTATCCATTCTTGTGCAGCCTTTTGTTCTTCTAAGGAAGTTCATTTCTACACTTTGTATTCTACTTTGTAATTTTTTGGTCATTACCCAAGTTTCACTCACATAAAGTAATGCAGGAACTGCCAATGTTTTATAAAACTTCAATCTAGTACTCTTCTTGTTTTGTTCTTTAATGTTTTATGTATAGTTCCACATATCATTTGAAATCTTGACAGTTTCACATTTACGTCTCTTTCAGTTTTTGTGTTTATAGTATAATTACAACCCAAATAATTAAAATTTGTTTCTTGTTCCAGAGGTTTGTTGTGTACTATGATTTTTGATCTTATATGTTCACCTCCCCAAAATGCCTTCATTTTCGTTTTTTCCTTTGATATTTTATAATTATATTCTTGGCATAACTGATTTAATTGATGTAAAGAGTACTGCAAATTTTCATTTTCTTGAATAATAACCATATCGTCAACATACATTAAAACATTTAATATTTTAAAATGGTCCATTCTTATACCTGCATTAACATACGTTTGTACATGAATGTGTATTCCTATGTATACAAGGTAATTTGTCGAATATGAAGACGTCTCGTGTGTCCAATTTATATAACATTGTATAGGAATTAAACTGTACGTATTTGTCTGTAAATTGAGACACAATTGCTTGTAAAGTATGTCATTCAATACCACGAGGTAAACGATGACCAGAGATAACTGAACACTGTAACACCAAGAAACATAAAACAAATGTTATATTTTTTTAAAGTAAAGAGAATGAAGGCATGCCATCCTCTTCTGGAACAAATGCTGATAATAATAGTGTATTTTTTCAAGAGTTATGAGAGATGATGGTGCATGCAGATATACCATTCTATAAACTCGAAAATCAACATTTTCGTAACTGCATGGAAAAATACACCAGCAGACAACTTCTGTTTTGCACACGAATGTTCGATTTTATTCGTAAATGTTACGACAGCATGATAGACGTTATATGAAAATCAGTCGCAGACAAAAACATCTGGATATCCATTGATGAAACCACAGATTCTGCTGGGAGATCTGTTGCAAACGTGATCGAGATACTGTCTCCTGTAGAACCAGGGAAGAAATTATTTTTATCATGTGAGGAACTGCCTGTTGTCAATCATTTGACCATGTTTAATCTTTTTGAGACATCCCTTTCTTTTGTATATCCTGATGGAATAAAACGAGTCAACTTTTTCCTCTTCATGACTTATGGTGCATTTTATATGGTGAAATTATGGAAAGAACTTAAGCAACATTAGCCTACATTAATACATCAAATATCTTGCACATGGAATCCATCGAATGGCTGAAACAATAAGGTCTTTGTATATCAATGTCAATGGTTCCATATCAAAAGTAAAGAAAATGTTCCTTAAAGCCTCTTCAAGGTTGCAGAAATTTCGAGAGATTGCTCCAGGTACACCTATTCCTCCAAGACTGGTGTTAACACATTTGGGGAACATGGTTAGAGGCGGCAACGTGCTATGCCATACATTTCAAAATAGTTGTGGATGTTTTAAATGAACTTGATGAAAGAGAGTGAGAATGTATTAGAGAGGCAAACTGTCTGGTCACAGAGCAGGTATGTCACGATTTGACCATAGGCTAATTAAAACAAACTTCTCGATAGTTCCAAAAACAAACACTGCTTTGGAATCTGCAACAATTGACATGCCACAAGCCCTTACACTTGTGAACGAGTTGTCCATACACATGGCACAGTCTACCAATGCAGCTGTGATAGCAATTATGATAGTGTGCTTGCGAAAAATCCAGGTTATTCTGTCATGCGTACTGTAAAATTCATATTGGCAGGCGATGAAGAGAATACCATGTTCAATTTAGACACTAGTGACGATAAATATTTTTGATTTGCCTCCACCACCTCTTGTGACATGGAGAAGACATTTTCTGAATCTAAATGGTGTTTATCACCAACTCGCAGAAGTTTTGTTTTCGTGACGCTGCATATGTATATGGTCATACACTGCAACAGATAACGCAACAGCAATGTATGTCTTATATGTCTACTACTTGTATGTAACTATAATAGACAATCAACTAATATGTATGTTATATTATTAGCAGTATTAATATATTATAAGTTTGTTTGCATTTTAAATCACACGTCAGTCATGATAACGTGACCCTTATTTTGCCCGGTTAACAATTATGTCTGTGTAGGTTGTTTTGCTGTATACATGTGTACTTGTTTCGGTACTTGTAAACACAGGTTTGCTGTTCTGTCTTCATTCACCTCCCCGCACTGTGTATGGTTCATGTGCGTACTTCACCGGTGGGGAAAAAGCCAGCCCTGGTTATAATAAATAACCAAATATATTTCTAAATTTTTTGGTAGAAAGCCCTGCCTTCTGTCGCATAAAATGTGTTTGTACGAAGAGAATGATCTCTCCACTTCACATGAGGTCACAGGGCAGTATCACAAAGAGGCTGTCACTGACAGAATAAGAATTATATTAATTTAATAATGTGATAAACTGATAATAAGTTATTTTAAAATACATGTTTGTCACAGACTTGGCATTGGACAATTTTACCATTTGTTGTTAATGTAGGATTCCCACCAATTCCATTGATGAAACAAAGATATTTTACTGGATTTTTCCTTTGGCATTGAAAACACTTGTCTTGGTCACTAACACTCACAAAATGGTATTTGAGAAAATAATTTGAACTTCGATTCCCGATTTGTTTTGTCACCGTGTTCAATAATGTACAACAGGCTTCCTTTGTGTGAAATGAAGTATATTTTGCACACATGAAAATATATTTCAGGAATGATTTTTGAGTCTTTGTCGTGTATGCCGACAGTCTCAATAAAGCTGATGTTCAAACTTCAAAGAATATTGCCGGTTGAAAACGAAAACAAGGAAATTGCCACCAATAAACTGTCCATTGTTGGCAAGCACGTTCATCTCTTTCGAAATCTTCCTTTCAGGAAATGGTTTAGGCCAGATTGCTTTATTGACCTGTTGAGATTTAAAACTGCAGACCCCTGCTCGGCATTGTTACTGTTGTGCGAAAATGCAAAATAGGGATTCTGGCTTTCTATGAAAACAAGATTGTCTTCATTTGCAAAAACATGACAATAAAGCAGAAACTTGTCATTTTATGGGGTTACAAACTAATATTGTAATATTAAATAGAGAAAAAAGTATAATATATGCACCAAATATGCACATATTAGTGAAATATGCGCTAATCTCTTGAATATGCATTTATATGCACTACAAAATTTTGCCAATTGATTCGAAATGACATGAAACACATTTTTCTCTTCCACGCATATGTTTATCTTTGAAGGAATAAAACATGCAAATATGCAGAAATCTGCCCTCTAATCATAAGCATCACATATAGTTTTTTTGCATCTTTTAAATTATTGGCAAGCTATAATACCCAACAATAAAATTTTTCAGTATGTGCTTTTATTGAATTTAAAATCCATTCTAAAATGAGTTATATTATATCTAGTTGGCCTGGCAATCTTGCCTAAACTAGTTTGGTGAAACATGTACCAACTACATAATATCTATAAATAAAACTTGTGGTAGATGGCATGTCCAAGTACATGATTTAATTATGTTATATATATATATACATCCTCAGCTTGTATCCAACTCAATCGGGTTGAGGGATGAGATGAGATGAAGCCCCTTATATAGGCATAGAGGTCTATGAATGACAAGGTGCCAGCCGACCATGCCTGACACACCATCACTGGGGCAGATGATCAGAATGAAATGAAATGGATGAGATGAGTATGGAGAAATGGTGGAATGAATTTGTGGCAGGGAAAAATGGGAGAAAAGCCTGCCCAAGCCCCTTTTTGTCCATGAAACCTACATGGAGTGACCGAGACTTGATCTCAGGACTCCAGCGGTGAGAGGCGAGCATCAAACCACTTGCGCCATAATCCGCCTGGATTATGTTATAAAATATGTAAAATATACAGAGAAATACTGGATAATTATATAGAAAGGGACCACTTTTTCCTCATACTTCATAATGCCAATTAACATAATCTCTAACCTTAATGATGTCACTTTCTAGGAAGGGGTTACATTAATTAGGTTCATTTTTAGAGAGCTTAGTATAAAATAATTATTCACTGAATTTACGCATAAGAAAAGGCCAATTTTATTATGGTTACTAGATATTCGTATAATCACTAGTGGACACCCAAAAAATGAATAAAATAAATTCAAAATTGAATTATAGGAAATATCACTATTAGATAGGTCCTATATTTTAAAAAATTAAAATAAATTCTGTAGACGACAGAAAAACGGGTCATGGAATTACTGAAGATGAAACCAAAAAGTTTTTGAAACCGGTCTAATTAGAAAACAGGTTATGAGGTGAGGTGATGTGATAAAGAATCTATTATAAATCTTAAATAAAACATGTTTTAAAATTGTTTTTACAATGACTATCCCTTATTTTTCTCCTATTTTGGTTTCCATGAAATGTTATTTTTATTTTATGTAATTCATCTTAGCATTCCAAACGCTGTAATCATTCATACATGTTCAACCATATTCTTGAAGTTGAAACACTGATTGGTTCTGCTTTTGGAGGAGTATATTTATGTGGAGGTATAGAATTGTAAGAGTTGACATTCCTGGAGTCAATTACCTCAATATGCCAGTTTAACAAATGTCATAAGAAATAAATTTTCAAACGAAGATTATATATTTAAAAATCATAATCATCATCATCATCTGCATTCATGGATTAGGTCTGTTGACCCGTTCCGACTTCAGCCCATCTCTTTCTAGGTCTGCCCACATCTCGGGTGCCTTTAGGTTTGTATTTTGTTATTTATAATATTTAATATATATAAAAATCCGTGTTATAATATCTCTGATGAGCCAAGGCTGACAAGTGGTTGCTGTCATTGAATTTCAGAACATAGCACAGGGAGTCACATGGTTATCATATCCAGTTCCTTAATCTTAGTTTTTTTTTCTGGATTTTGTTTCTCCCCATATTAAGTTTAGTACTCAGTTGTCCTCTCGAGGCTGAGTGGACCCTATTCCAGACCCTAGACCAAAGAAAAAATTTCTATTGTCTAGCTGGGAATTGAATATGTATTTTCTGGATGCTAGCCAAACGTGCTATATCACAGAGGTGGTCTTGGTAAATATATAACTATGTATTATTTTTAGTGTCGGGTGCGATGGACTAGTGGTTATGCTCCTTGCCTCTGGTCCCAAGGGTCGCGGGTTCAAACCCGGCCGGGGTCAATGGATTTTTTAGGACGGAAAAATCCAAGGAGCAACTCCTCTGGGAGGGACTTTAAGCCGTGGGTCCCGAGTCTGAAGATTTTCAGGCTCGTAAAAAATCCTTAAGCCTGAATGAAAAGGCCTCTAAGCAAAATTTACCGAATTTTCCCGTCCTAGTACTACCTTGGTTTCCTAGATGTCAGTATGAGGCGGAACGCTGACCACGTACCACTCAAAATGACATCTATACAAAAACAAGTGTAACTAAATTAGTATGGTTCAAATTCTCACCTGTAGGGGGAGAGCGCCTAAATCTCTGTAAAGGGAAAACATAGGCTTACAATACAAAAATTATTTTTAGTAATATCAGACTAACATTTTTGAAACTGATAATGCCCACCCAAACAGCAAATGCAGAAACTGCCACAGAAAAAAAAAATTGGATAATTCTTTGCGAGATGTCTATGTATGAATCTTGTAACAGACCACTAATTACAAACTATATCGATAGTTATACTTATTGAATAGCATTCATGCTAGCAACATGTTCATTCATGTTTCCGCTTTATTCAGGTTAGGTAGGTTAAATTAGAAAGGTAGGTGCTCAATGGACAGCTGGATGGATAAGACTACGTAACAATGAACTACATGGTCTTTATAGGAAGCCAGATATAATAAGAACAGATAAGTTTCGTAGACTACGATGGGCAGGACATGTAGCACGAATGGGGAATGAAAGACGTGCATGGAAGCTTCTTGTAGGAAAACCGGAGGGAAAACACCCATGTGGTAGACCAAGAATGATGTGGGAGAATAACATTAACTATGATTTGAGGGAAGTAGATTATACAGGGAATGGTTGGAAAGCATTAGCTCAGGATAGGGATGTATGGAGAACTTATGTCCGTGTGGCCATGAACCTGTGGGTTCGATAGTGCCATTGAGTTAGTTAGGTACTCAGCGACCTTCATAATTTTCTTAGTGTGATTTTCATAAGTTCACTATTCTATTCAAGCAATGATTCCATTGTTAATATAGTATATTTTAGGTTATTTTTATCTCAAATTCTCATTCAATTTTAAAGCTTTTCTATATTACTTTTGGAAAAATATTACATACACACACACACACACATATATATATATATATATAGTATGTGTATGTATTCCTTAGGTAATTACTCACATACAGCTACAATATATATATATGCATATATATATTTTTTTTCCCCCATTTTTAGTTTATTTTAATTTATATAAGGGTTTTCATGTCCTCTTTCATTCTCCATTTGTGCCATATGCCCTGCTCATTGCTGTCTTTGAGACTTAACTATTTGTATTATATCGGTTTCCCACAAAGATCATGTAGCTTACTGTTATTTAGTCTTCTCCATTCAACTATCTGTCCGTCCTCCTTTGGTCCAAACATTTTCCTAAGAAATTTATTCTCAAATACCCATAATATGTTTCCTTCCTTAAAGTAAATGACTATATGTTTCATCCATATAATATAACTGGAAGAATAAACATGTTATATATTTTTAGTTTAACATCTTTTGAGAGAAGTTGGGATGACAAGAGTCCCTTTAATGCATAATGTTGGGTCTATTTTTAATTTTTATGCTGCACCTCATTCCTGTTTGTATTAGTGTTTTTTTACATATTTGGATTCAATTTTTTTTTAAATTTCCTTCATTTGTGTTTAACTGTCAATTTCCATTAAATAATGTATTACTATGTGTAACCATATATTTTTGCATTCATATTTACTTCCATCCAGTTTTGTAGATATAAAGAAATTAATCCTTTTTCATCATTGTTCAACTTATGTCACTAGCATTGTGGTTCAAAGCTGTACATACATTTCCCAGAGAGCTCTTCTTACAAGGTTCTATAAATCTACTACACAAGACCTTTGGGTTTAATAAATTCCATCCTGAAGTCATAATTATAATTTGCTATTTTAGCACAAATGTCTTCCTTTTGGACAGTAGAACAGATCACAGATTACAACCATGTTAATTTCTTTATTGCGACATCAACTGACGTACTCTAATACTTCCTACATCTTTTAAATAACATGATTTTTTTAACATTATTTAACAATTACATTCAGACTACTGCAATATTAACATTACTAATGTTAGCTTAGATCAGTTTATTAGGTCATTTCAAAATTTAGATTAAATTTCAAATTCTTTACCCTAGTGATATTCAAGATGACAATGGAGACTATGCCTGCATAGCATGCAAATGGAGTGTTTGCATATTGTGTACCATTCTCTTTATTATTATTAAACTTTAAATCATGATTTATGGGCTATTTATATCTGAACTTTTATTCTTCATATTATAACTTAATTTGTGTTATATTGGATTATGTTGAATCGTGTTTTAATGTATCTCAAACCCTGTTCATTTATTATGAGGAACACAGTGTGGAATGATGCAGCTGTATCTCTAGTCATACTTGCTCCATCTCATTCTTTATATTAAAAACTAGTACTATGATATTTTCAAGCGAGTTTTACTTTGAGCTGCTGTTGTAGAAATTATTCCCATAATAACTTTCAATCAATGCGCTTTTCTTTGATTAATTTTATAATTTACTTTAATCCATGTTACTTCAGTTATGCCAACAGAATTTCAGATAATTAACATTTTGTTTGCTAAATCAAGTTTCTTTTGTGGTTTCAGTAAATCATAATCAACATAACCTAACCTGAAGAAAATATATCTTCGTGTTTGTTTTGTTGCAAAATGGAAAATAAAAATAATAATTCACTTCCTGCAGAGAAATATTTTGTTAAATCTAGTAATTCCATTGAAGAGAGGTAAGTTTTATTTAGTAATAACCTATTCGTTTAATATAAGTTCTTCATATATGTGTGTATGTGTTTTATCCAATGGCTCCCACTGGACTTCTCATGCTTCGGGTTCTGCTCTTGGCAGACAGATGGTGTTAATGTGATCTATTTTCAATCTAAGTACCACTTCGCTCCTTTTGATAGATAATATGTAATTGTATTATACAAAGAGGATAGGTTTTTATAAAGTTTAAGTGTATTTTATAAGGGATGATGATGAACAGAAGGATTAAAGTTAAAAATAGTTCTGCCATATTGCCTATTCCTGTGAAAAAGCACTGCAGGGATAAATAATACGATTTATAAATGAGAAGATAATTAATATAATAATGAAAAATATAAATAGAGTTAATCAGCTTAAGGGTATTATTTGAGGAATAGAAGAGTATTATAAAATAATTACTTTATCTCCAGGTTAAACCCCTATTTGCTGTATGAATTGCTATAAATAGTACCACGGTCCTTCTCAACATATAATAATAATAATAATAATAATAGCTTTATTTTACCTGGCAGAGTTAAGGCCTTAAGGCCTTGTCTACCACTCAACCAGGTTTAAAAAAAAATACAAACAAAAAATAGTCTTAAATCTAAATTACAATATATATATATATAAATATAAACGATTACAAGTTATGAATACAATACAATTAATATTTATAATGTATTTGTACTGCAGAGGAGTTTTGGAATTTAATCAGGGCATCTGATGCACAATCAGGTGATTAAAAAGTGTACACCATTAGTCCTCCTAGCTCTGAAATCAAGAATTTTACAATTGACATTTTCAAATCTCATGGTGTTGGACTAGAACCTACTAATCAGCTGGCGTGCTACCACTTGAGCTATCATGGCAGGCTATTAAGTACTTAATATAAAGTAGAGTAGGAAGACCTTTGAAAAGAGGAAGTAGCTGACAAGCAAACCTTCACCTGGGGTAAAAAACAATGAAAATTAAACTAATATTATTGGAATCAGTATAATAAAATATTAATTTTCCCTAAATTTCACAACCCCACTAAAATAAACACATGTGATACAGGGCACAGAACATGAGCTTTAAGCAATAAGAAAACTTACGTTCTGTCAATGACTAGTTCAAGCACAGGATGAAAAACAATGTTGTGATCATGTTATTGCTTCCTGCATCATATTTGCACTCTTTTTTTTTATTTTTATATAGGAACATATGTGGCAAAACAATGGTAGTCATTAAAAAAATGTTGGAAACAAATTTGCAGTACACTACCTGACTACAAAATGGTTGCATTTGAACAGTTTAGACACTTTCCTTGTACATTTCGGATACAGTATTCCGTTTGTTGTATTTTGGAAGTGTTGTTCACCCTGGGTGTCAATCCAGCTAGCACCCAACCATACCGGTGCACATGTTGGAATCTTGGAGGAAGAAACTGCTGGTAAACAAGTGATTGCATTTTTTATTATATTGTTGCATTACTGCAATATTTAAGAAGAATCACGAAAAACTACATTATGGGAGATGTATAGAATCATATGCTTGTACATTCAAAAAAAATATCTGTCCAAAGGTTGCAACTCATTAGTTGTATTTGGTGGTATGATTTTCACCACTACTTTTTCAATGTCACAGTCCCCTTCTAACAATTGTTTCATTATATTTCTGTCGCAGTGAACACCATGTGAGTCTAACAGCAATAGATTGCATGTTGCAGAGTTGGGAAGGAATAATTCTTGTAGGAATTCTCTCCATACTTTTTTTGTCATTTTTCCCGACATAGTCCACTTTATTACAAGGTTGTCAGCCTGGAACATGCATTCCACAATTCTTGCGTTAATGCCTTGAGGTTCTTGAAGAATCGGTAGTAACTACTTATTTTAGGAATTCACACTATGAGGTATATTAATTTAGGTAGAATTTTTTATCACTCACCTCATATTGTTCTTATTTGACTATAAACTAGTTTCGGAACATAGTTTCCTTCTGTCATCTTCAAGACGACAGAACAACAATCGTGATGATACTGAGGATAGAACAGAAACTATGTTCCGAAACTAGTTTATAGTCAAATAAGAAGAACAGTATGAGGAGAATGATAAAAAATTCTACCTAAATAAATCAGTAGTAACTTTGGCTCAGTTTTCCAGCTCTTGACACTACCGGCATTATAGTGTAGCAGTGTGTAGTTGTCCCTTTTGATTGCACAACACTTTACACTTCACTGGTTCCTTGATATTCTAATGTTCTGTCGAAAGACACCTCCTTATTGAAACCACTTTCTTCTGCATTAAAAACCTTCCCTAATAAGTTATATGAAATATTGAAGATATCTAAAGTTATATCTAGGGGATACTATATTTTATTTTGTTTATTTTATCAATATAACACTTTTTTTTATTTTAATTGCTGTAATGGATTGTATGCTGAAGTACAGAGTCAGAGGTCCAGGGTTCGATTCCTGGTTCAGCCATTAATTTTTCTTTTCAATAAAATGAATCTATCTGGGATTGAATATGACAAACTAATTTAACTTTTACAGGAATTAATCACTATGAGGTTTAATTTATGGTAAAATCAAATGTTTCCTACCTCTCATACAAATCTTCTAAGTAGATCCCGTTATGGTCTCAAAATTGCAATCTATTTAGGAGATTTGTATGTGGAGAGGTAGGAAACATTTTATTTTACCATAACGGTCTCGAAATCGCAATCTACTTAGAAGATTTGTATGAGGAGTGGTAGAAAACATTTGATTTTACCATGTTAAACTAAATATAACATCAAAATAAGAATGACTTACATTCAAACAACGCATACCTTGTCTCAAATAAAACCCACTTCTAAAAACACAAACACTAAACAGAAGACAAAAGACCAAACTTTACAAAACTCTACTCCGATCAACAATACTATAGGCCAGCCCAACATGGAGACATGCAGTTCCAAGTCACCTACAAAAGCTATAGGCTCTACAAAATAGGATAGCCCGAATAATAACTAATAAAAATCAACATACCCCAATAGCCCATCTACACAACACACTGGACCTACCCTACATACCAGACAGCATTAAACAAACAGCTAGAACATTAAAAGATAAATTCAGGTGACATACAAATGACCTAATACGAACAATAAGAACAACTCAAGAACAAACAACCCTACTACAGAACACCAACAGATCTAACTACATAAGTATTTATGGCCAAGAAGCTTAAATCACCTAGAAAACCAAGCAGTGGAAACACATAGAAAAACACAACAAAAAAAACATACAAACTATGGGTCATGGCGCTAAAAGGCACCAATAGCAAAACAAAACCCTATAGACACTGTAGAATAAGCTTTACCGCCTAAAAGTAAATGTAACATTCTCGTTAAAAATACTTCGAACAGGAATTCATCTGATGGCGTTATTGATAGCAAGAGCTATCTGGCTTCGGATGTAAGAGAATTGTATAAGGGGAAAGAAAATGTATCACTTATATCGGGTGTTGAATTGATTGCACGCTGACATAAAGAGTCAGAGATCCAGGGTTCAATTCCGAGTTCAACCATTTTTTTTTCTTTTAAAAAAAATTAATATATTCAGGATTGGAATATGTTAAACTAAACATAACATCAAACCAACAATAGGCAAATTCAGTCTTCATGAAGATAGTAACGACAATGGGGTTAGATTAGTCACCTTCAGCACATCAAAGAATCTCATTGTTAAGAGCACAACATTTCAGCATAAGGATATTCATAAATACACCTGGATGTCGCCAGATGGCAAAAATCGGAACCAAATAAATCACGTATTAGTGGACAAACGCTGGCACAGTAGCATTATCGACGATGTTAGATCAGTTAGAGGGACAGACTGCAATTCGGATCATCATCTGGTCAGGGTGAAAATCAGACAACGGCTATCGCTTATGAGAGGAACAAACGCTTACGATGATTCTGAAAAATTTGAATTAAAAAACTTGAAAAATGATGAAATGCGACAAGAATACCAAATCAAAATTGCTAATAGATTTGAAGTACTGGAATCTTCAGATGACAATGTGGCAAACGAAGAAGAAACTGACATAAATAAAGAATGGGAGACTATAAGAGATACTATTAAATTGTCAGCATCAGAAAGCATTGGTTGTTTTAAAAAGAGTCAAAACAAGAAATGGTTTGATGAGGAATGTGCCGGCAATGTAAAGAAAAGAAAGCTAGCAAAAATGAAATGGTTACACGAGCCAAATGACTTAAATTTAGAGCAATTGGGTAGTTTTAGACGGGAAACCACCAAGTTACTAAAGAGTAACAACAAGGAATATTTGAGAGAGAAGATTAATGATCTTGAATTGAATGCAAAAAGTAGGAACATTAGAGAATTATATCAGGGAATTAGTATAGAGAAGAAAGGGTTTCAGGCTAGAACAAACATAATTCGGAATGAAAATTGGGATATGATTGCAGATTCCAGGAGTATATTAAATAGATGGGAAAGTTACTTTAATCAGCTATTAAATGTACATACAGAACAGGACATTGAGGAGGATAATTTACAGACAGCAGAAATGCTAGTCACAGAACCAAGTGCATTAGAGGTTGAAATGGCGATTGAAAAATTGAAGATGTATAAAGCATCAGGTTTAGATGAGATCCCAGCACAACTCATAAAATCAGGGGGAGAAAAATTGATGGACAAGATATGCTGATTGCTTAGTATGATTTGGGGAAAAAGAAGCTCTTCCAGATGAATGGAAAGAATCAATTATCGTACCAATTCATAAGAAAGGAGATAAAACTGATTGCAACAACTACAGGGGCATCTCATTACTTCCAACTTCGTACAAAATTCTAACAAATATATTAGTAAGCAGACTTACTCCTTATATTGATGACATTCTAGGAGATCATCAATGTGCATTTAGAAGAAACAGGTCTACAACAGATCAGATTTTTAGTATAAGACAGATTTTAGAAAAGAAATGGGAATATAATGGTACTGTACATCAAAGAAGCATACAATTCAATTAAGAGGGAGAAGTTATATAGTATCCTGCTGGAGTTTCGAATTCCTAAAAAGTTAGTTAGACTTATGTGAATATGTCTAAATGGCACAAAGAGTAGGGTGCGTGTAGGCAAACAGTTTTCGGACACTTTTGAAATCCAGAATGGGTTGAAGCAAGGAGATGCACTATCTCCTCTACTATTTAATTTTATACTAGAGCATGCCATCAAATCTTTAGAGAATGAGGAAGGCCTACAACTCAATGGTATTAATAAGCTGTTAGTTTATGCTGATGATGTAGTACTATTGGCCGATAGCAAGGAGATACTAAAGGACAACACGCACACAGTATTGAGTAACACTAAGAAATTAGGACTGGAAGTAAATATCAATAAAACTAAATATATGGTCACACGTAGAAATACATTATATAATGGAAATGGACAGCTAATGACAAATGAGGAAAATTTTGTGGAAGTGGCTGAATTCAAATACCTAGGAACAATAATCACATATAGGAATGAGATGCACAAAGAAATTAAACATAGGCTCAATTCTGGAAATGCATGCTATTATGCATTGCAGAGACTTTTGATGTCCCAACTCCTTTCAAAAAACGTTAAACTGAAAATATATGAACTATTATTCTACCAGTTATGTTATATGGGTGCGAAACATGGACTGTTACTTTAAGGGAGGAAAGGAGATTACAAGTATTTAAGAATAAAGTACTTAGGAAAATTTTTTTGACCAAAGAGAGATGAACAGACAGGTGAATGGAGAAGACTATATAACAATGAACTACATGGTCTTTATAGGAAGCCAGATATAATAAGAACAATTAAGTCTCGTAGACTGCGATGGGCAGGACATGTTACACGAATGGAGAGTGAAAGACGTGCATGGAATCTTCTTGTTGGAAAGCCAGAGGGAAAATGCCCATTTGGTAGACCAAGAATGAGGTGGGAGAATAACATTAACTATGATTTGAGAGAAGTAGATTATACAGGGAATGATTGGAAAGCATTAGCTCAGGATAGGCACTAGCCTGTAAGTAAGTAAATAAAAGATAAAGTGATCCAACTACA
This sequence comes from Diploptera punctata, assembly GCA_030220185.1. NCBI lineage: Eukaryota > Metazoa > Arthropoda > Insecta > Blattodea > Blaberidae > Diploptera > Diploptera punctata. Next base: position 1,265,233 of record JASPKZ010001223.1, read on the forward strand.
GGCCTTAGGAGGTCCTTGGGGTAGTAGGAGGTTAAAGCTCCAACTTTTTCTAGACAATGATGGGCATTTGATGTCAGCCCTGCATGGCGGCTTCATTTATCTCCAGAACAAGTGTTTGGTACTCATTTCTGTTAGAGGCTTAGTCGAACCCAGGGTCATAGTGATGCCAGAAGATTTGTTTCAGTTTAAAAAATCCTGATCCAACCAGTACTCAAACCCTCAACCCTCCGGGTTGTAGTGATTTGCTTTAATCACTACGCTGTGGCATTCCCCAGATTTTTCATAGTATGTCTCTAAATTTCAGTATGTATATTTTTCTTAGGGGTATCAAATTGAGACTATTATAAAAAAGTTCTCTCTCTCCAGAAGTTTTTTATAAGAATAATAGGTAAATGTCAATACATTTAAAACATGAATTGAAATGTCATCGGAATTAGTTGAGAATGGAATTGACAATCTCCGAAGTCCAGGTGAGAGGACATTAATTTATGAGGTGAGGTGTAGAGTATTCATTTCATGTTTTGACTTAATTTGGAGTTGTGTTTCTTGATTATGGATGCGATGATGATGGAAATAATGTTTTTTTTTCCTTTTTTTTTTCTCTCAGAAATCCATTGGTAACTCTTCTTTCTGGACTTGAACTAAAAGATGAAGAAATACAGCTCTTCATAAATGAAAATATTGGTGTTGAAACTTTTATATCATTATCCGATGATGATCTCATACAGATGGGCATTGAGGACTGTGAAAAACGAAAATCAATCATGAAATTTGTAGTTAACCTGAGGAGACAAGGAGCAAAGAAACAAGAAGAAATTAAAAGATTGGAACCATTAAGGTAATAAATTAACAAAATTCATTATCATCATCATCTTCTTTCTTGTATTAGATCTTTGACTTTTCTGATCTCACATCTGTTCAACCCATCATTTTTTTTTGTCTCCCTACCGATCTTCATCCTCCAGGATTATACATCAATGCCATCTTTGGTATCCTTTCCTCTGCCATTCTTTGCAGATGCTCTATCCAATTTTTCCTGTGTTTTTCTATTTGTTGAAGAAGTGGTTGTACTTTTAGTTCCTCTCTAATTATATTATTTTTAGTCTGATCATCTTACCTCAATATTAATGTTGTTTTGAAACATGTCCAAGAATAAATCAACATTAATATTGAGGTAAGATGATCAGACTAAAAGTAATATAATTAAAATAACCTCAAAATATCACTTCCTAAAATTAAATATTAATTACATCCTTTCTAATATTATCATTTGTACAGCCTTTCACAGCCCGGAGGAAGCTCATTTTCGCTGCTTAAATTTTACTTTTTCTTTTTCCTTCAGGACCCAGGCCTCACTTCCTTACATTGCCACTAGTAGTGCCATCGTTGAGTAAAATCTTAGCTGTGTATCATTTCTAACTTTGTTCCACAGTGTTCATCTGATTGTTCCACAAATATGTTGAAATGTCTGCATTTTCCTTCTTATATCTTGTTCTTCTTCATAAGTTATATCTCAGCCCAACTACTGGAAGTGTGAAACCTGTTCCAACACTTTATCTTCTATTACTATTTTTGTTCTTACTGGGTATCTTCCATGGAATGCCATTACTTTAGTTTTTGATTTTGAAATTATCATATTATATTTCTTACATCCATCCATAGTAATTCTGCCCACAGGAAGGTCCTTCACTGCAATCATAGTATTTTCATGCTATGCTTGCTGCTTTACTAGGGAATAGTAGGTGTGGTAGCTTCCTATTGCTTTCCACACCGGTGAAGGATGATGATGATGATGATGGCCATATGATTTTGGGGGCCGTTTGGGCCTTAATGTTTTCCTGACATTTGTCTTATAGGTGAGGAAAAACCCCGATAAAAACCTCATCCAGAAAAACTGCCCCGACCGGGGATCGAACCTGGGCCCATTTCGTGACAAGGCAGCATGCTACCTCGAGACCACAGCGGTGGACTATATTTCTTACATATATTATTTAATTGATATGCTGCTTTTGTAGCCTGTCCTCTCTGTCAAAAATTAATACCATATCATCTGCAAAACATAATACATTCAATGTAATTATAACAAAATTATAAATTTAAAATCTACCAACCTGAGTTTGTATTGAATTACAGACATAAAGGGATAGACTGATAATGATCTATCTCAAAACATTAATTCTAGAGGCAGAAGGTTGGTCTTCCCAAATTATTTATTTATATTTCATTAATTAGAATTGACCCTTAAGTCATCTTCTCTTAAGCTGATGAAGTCTTTGGATTGTTGTGATGTGGTATTTATTGCTGGACACTCCAGAAAATGATGTTTGTCTATAATGTGATCCAGGTTATTGCACAAAACACATTTGTTGGATTGATATGTCCCTATCATGTGCAGATGGTGAGTGAGACAATCATGTCATGTCATCATTCTAAATTTTGTCACTGCCTCCTTGTGCCCTTTGTTGTTTACTTCCGCTGCCAGTTTGTCTACTTTTTCCTATAACTTTCTCTTTGCTGCTTCAGAGTTCTCTTGCATATGTTCCATTTGGAATGCTTTCTTTACTTCATTAATCTTTTTGTGAAGTGATGGTTTGGTTTTATTGTGATATAGGTTCTATTGCCTCATTTTGCAAGTTCATCTGCCATTTCATTACCAAATAATCCAATGTGTGAAGGAATCTATTGGAAGGCTATTGTCTTGTTTAGCTGTTTTATAAACTTTAACAGTTTGCGGCATTCCATAATGGTTTCATTTACTGGTGTTTGGTTGGAGGTTATTACTTGGACTGCAGTTCTAGAGTCTACTTGGATGACTGCTTTTGTAAACATTTTGTGGCAGAATATAAGATTATTAAATGTCACTTCAGTCGCTTTGATTTCTCCCTTTAAGGCAGTATTATTGGAACCCAATGTCATATATTGGCTGAAGAAATGTGAGTAAATACCAGCTCCTACATTTTCAATCATTGTTTTGTACCCATCTGTATATATTCTCAACTACTCTGGTTGAGGAAATGTTGCATTTATTTCTTCTAATGTTAATTGTTTTTTATGTATTGTGGATCTGATTTCTTTACGAACACATGTCAAGTTGGAGCTATAATTCTATTAATGTTATATTACTACCAGATTAACTTGCTTATAATTTATTTATTTTAATTATTTATTACTTTCTTATTATATATTTTGTGGTTTCAATCAATGCATTGAATTTAGGTTTGTACGATAGTGAGATCTGAGTAGAAATTTATTGGAAAACTAAGACACATAAAGTAGCAGTGGCAGTGACTTCATACTTCTTATGTCTATGGAATAAATCCACAATGTTTGAGTTCGTTGTTGAGTGTATTTCCAGTGAGATAATTAGACAAAAACTATAAATTATTAAGAATAATTTTAGAAGTAGAACTTCATGTGATTAATAATTTTACAAGAGTGGATTGGAAAGCAAAGCACAATAATTTTTTTAAAAAGTTTAATAGTTAAAAAATACACAAATGAATTCACATCTTTTACCTACTTTTCTACACAGTCACCAACTTTCTCAACATATTTCTCCCATCGTGGTATCATTTTTAATATACCCTGTTCATGGAAGACCATTTGTTTGGAGTATAGCCACCTGCAGAGAGTTGATCGTACTTCTGAATCTTAAAACATTACATTTTCATTGTACAAATATTGAACTATTTCAATTATAAACTTATTTAAGGATTTTCACAGCAATGACTGGCCATGATTTTTTATGGGACCAAACAGATGAAAATCCAATGGTGCAAAGTCTGGACTGTATGGTGGATGCTGGATTACCTTAACCAAATTTGTTGAGTTTCTTACAGATAGAAGCTATGACATGTCGGCGAGCATTATCATGAAGAAGTTTGACATTGTCGGTATTCATATTACAGTGTTTATCACAAAAGGCACAACTCAACTTTCAAAGTTTTAATTTAGGATGCACATTCAAACTGGTCCCATGTTGAACAAAGTCACCAATAAAAGATCATGCATACCCCAGAACACTGTCACAAGCACTTTCTTAACAGAATGTTTTCTTTACTAGGGAAGCAGCATGTTTCCACACCATAGAGTCCTGCTTCTTTGTTTCAGGGATGTAGTGGTAGACCCATGACTCATCATCAGTGACAATTTCTTTCAGAAAGTAATGCCTTTTGCAGTGTAACATATTAAGTAGCCCAAGTTTGTGTTCATTCACTGACCCTTATTTTCATCTTTCAGGTTCTTAGACACCCATCAGGCACTAATTTTACGAAATTTCAATGTGTTATGTGTGATATCTTACATAGCTCTATATGAAATGTTGAACTGGCTGAGTTAAGGTTTGCAGATAGATCTGCCGATTGTTGAAAATTGCAATAGCTGTAACATTCTGCAGGGTTGCAGCTGTAACTGATCATCCAGAATGTGGCAAATCACAAAATTCTCACAGCTGTCCATCACCACCTGGATGATATTACATTCCAATACAGTCTTCCACATACATGCCACACATGTCTCTATGAATTCCACTCGGGTTATATCCTTTAGCTTACAAAAATCTCACTACAACTAGCTGTTCTTCATGACATTAACATGTGCACCATCTTTGTTGTGTAATTCACTCTTCTGTCTATAGATTTGCACATGAAAAAATCATTGAGTATGTAATGAAAACTTCAAACTATCTCTCAATGAAATTTCAAATCCCAACCCCAATACCCATTCAGAAAAAAATTATTGTGCATTACTGTCTAAGGGTCGTATGTTAGAACATTACTCTCTCTCAAATTACTTCCAATCACTAGTGAGCTGATTCACCGTGAGCAATTGCTGAGAACGAATTAACGGCCGACTTAACGGTCATGCACGAGAGTCGACGTTTTCGTAATATTGGCAACGAATTACCCAGAATTCTCAGCGATAAAACCACTTCCGTTATTTTCGTCTGCTATAGAGGAATGCATTTATGCTTGCATCCCGCAAATAATACCGTATACAAACACGTCTGCGACACGCAATATTACGCCGATTCTCCTGTTCTTCCAGTTGAATTCTTTGGTAGACTCTATCAAATTCCTCTTCTCCGTGTATACCGAAAACATGATCGAAGTCTTCAAGGTCCGACATCTTGGATAAATGTTGGATAAAGCAGCAAAGTACATCGATTACCATCGGTTCCCGTTCGGTTCCCTTCGGGATTTTAATTTGAGTTGCTCATGTAAGGTACCTCCGCAGGTAGCTTACAAATTTAACCAATTATTATCGCATGAACAGATTTCTGAGTAAGCAAAATCGTATTAGCATACAACTTGCTCAGCAGAGAAGGGCATTTTACTGTCTAATGCGTCCAAACATGCGACCCTAATTGTGTAAGATAAATGACAAAAGAAATACGGAAGAATAATTTTGTTTTAAGATTTGAATGGGACTTCAAATTACCAAGGCCTAAAGCTTCATAAAATTTTAAAAAGACTCTGAAATAACAGAAAATATTGTTATAAACCCAATCCATTAAAAAATCATTATTTGAATATTTTTTTAAAATATAGGTTTCAGAAAAAATCTCTGTTACAGCTGCTACCTCCAAGAATACAACAGTTTTTATTACTTATGATGAACTCATGGAAACATGTAAAAGTTTTTTAAAAATGGTAACACCCCCAGGTGAAGATTGTCAGAACACTGAGCTCTTTAAATGTCTAGGGAAGAATTTTTTTATAGGCCAAGTTCGTCTAACTAAGTAACTTACTCACTTGCTGGCTCTATCGATCCCATAGGTCATGGCCATGTGGATATAAGCTGTCCATACATCCCTATCCTGAGTTAATGTTTTAGCCTTTGGCATGGATTCCCTGAAGTAGTCCCCACCCAGAAAACTAATGGGGGACTATTTTACCTCTGGAGAATTTTACCCCAGTTGAACCCATGTATGTGTTTCTTGACGGTTATATTTTTATGGTGAAAGATTGTCACTCTTTCAACCTAGGTACTTTTTTTTGTCTGGCTTATTGCCTTCGGCTTGTCCGGCCTGGGTAACCCTTTTGGCAGCAATGCTACCACCAGCATAGCTCTTGGGGTCATTTAAGCATGCAAGCCACTCCACCATGACAAGGTAAAGATATCACTCATCTCGAAAATTATTTAGTATAACAAAGAAGGGGAAATGTCACGAGTTTGGAATGAAAAGTTGAGTATTTGCGAGAGAGAAAAGAAATTACCATACCCTTATCGCACGAGAGGTGATAGGGATGAAAATATTGGAGATAAAGCATGATTGTGCAATTGGAAATGCACCATTCAAAAACAGTGTTGACTGGAGTGTGCATATGATGAAAAGACATATGATGATAATGATGGTGAAGATAGAATAGTATTGATAAGTAAATCAAGAAAATTCTTATATGCCTCTTCAAAATAAGGGGATCGTCTTAAATTCGAGGTCAACTTATATTCAGGTATATCGGCTACAGTGGACTAGTAGTTATGTTCCTTGCCTCTAGTTCCGAGGGACATGGGTTCAAACCTGACCGTGGTCAATAGATTTTTAGGATGGAAAAATCCAAGGAACAAGTCCTCCAGGAGGGACTTTAAGCCATAGGTCCCAGTCTGAAGATTTTCGGGCTCATAAAAGAACCGCAAGCCTGAATAAAAGGTCTATGTGCAAAATTTAACTAACATTCATCCATCCATCCAACTAATACCTTAATTGCCTACTAGATATCTCATTGTGGTGATGTGCTAATCACATGTCACTCGTTGACATCTATAGGTAAATAAGCATAACTAAATTAGTTTGGTTAAGAAACTCCCTCTAGGGAGCACCCACGTCCCCACATGGGACATATGGGGTATATACAACCTACACAGTTCAAGGCTGAAAGTAAAAAAAATCGCTTGAACTGGTTTTGACTTACAGCAGTGAGACATGGACAATTAGGAAACCTGTTGAAGAAGACTAATCAGCAGCTAAAATTAGTAAGAATTAAATTAATCGTGATTATTTCATACCTCATACTTCTATATTTCTTTAAATACAGCACTGCAGTATCGGCAATTTCTTATCACCATCATCAGCTGTTTTCACGATTGTCAATTTTTACTTTTGTTGATAATTATCCAAACTGCCATCTGATGTTCTTTTAAAGAATTATTTTCTAAACTGCCATCTGGTGTTCATTTTAATGAATCATTTTCTAAACCGCCATCTGTTGTATTTTTGAAGAACTTTGTAATCAAGCTAGGTTCATCTGGAATTTCGAAGTTCATAGTTAAAAAAAACCATACTAGATCTAAAGATTTAACAGTTTGGGAAAAAATATATATTCAAAAAAACCATACTAGAACTATGAACTTCGAAATTCCAGATGAACCTAGCTTGATTACAAAGTTCTTCAAAAATACAACAGATGGCGGTTTAGAAAATGATTCATTAAAATGAACACCAGATGGCAGTTTAGAAAATAATTCTTTAAAAGAACATCAGATGGCAGTTTGGATAATTATCAACAAAAGTAAAAAATTGACAATCGTGAAAACAGCTGATGATGGTGATAAGAAATTGCCGATACTGCAGTGCTGTATTTAAAGAAATATAGAAGTATGAGGTATGAAATAATCACGATTAATCTAATTCTTGTGAATTTGAACCTCATAATGTTAAAAATTCCCAAATTTAATATATAAAAGCTAAAATTAGGTTTATGAAAAGGACAGCTGGATGCTCATTGTTTGAATACAGTTCTTTTAAGAACTAAAATTAGACCCTATGGTTTGGTGATGGAGTTTAATTTAATTTTAGAAAGTGGTAGAGTATTCTGTGATTAATTTTATTTATTATGTAATATTTAGCTGGAAGGAAGCATCTACTGTATTAGCTGACAATAGCCAACATATGAAATTGTTACATGGAGTGATGTCATATCTGAGAAGTCAAGAGATTAAACATAAGAAACAGTATCAGATTGATGGGTTTTTGGATAAAGATTGGACTTGCAGTAAGGCTTTACTAGCTTGTGCTGCTGCAGCTGTATCACAGTCACAGTGTGTCTGTATGGAACTGGAGAATTTGAAGGTATTTTCTTCTTTTTCTTCTAAAACATTGTAGATCTACAGTAAACCCTCGATTTAATGGACTGTTTCGGGTTGGAGGGATGTCCAGTTTAATTTTTTGAAGACATATTTAAGCCAAAATAGCCATATAACACTGACATTTTAATTAATTACTAATTGAGTTAGAATAAATAACTTGGGTTTGCCTATACCAACTGATGATGGAGCAAAGATGATGCTTTGAAAATGTCTTGACAAGAAACAACGAAATGTGAATTAAGATGTCAGCAAACCCAACATATTTATTAAGTAGAACCTCATAATGTTACTTCCTATTGTATTTTCTTAAATGAGTTGGAATTTAACACCTCGCCTCATTATTGTAGATCTCTCAAAGACTAGTTTTGATACTCTTGTTTACCATCTTCAGCTCTGTCTAACTTGAAATGTTATTTATATTATTTTTAGTCTGGACATCTTACCTCAATATTAAAATTTATATTATTTTTAGTCTGGACATCTTACCTCAATATTAATGTTGTTTTGAAACATGTCCAAGAACAAATCAACATTAATATTGAGGTAAGATGTCCAGACTAAAAATAATATAATTAAAATAACCTCAAAATATAACTTCCTAAAATTAAATATTGAAATGTTATTCTTACAAATATCTTATGTGCTGGAGAAGAGCATCAAGAGTCAGCTGTTTTCTAGCAGAATGTTGCTTTTTTTTAATATTAAGGATCTAAACTGTAAATTGATCATAGTAAGCTCACACTTCCAGATCTGAAGACTCTCCTATGTACATGATAATTTTGTCCATACTGTTTCTTTTCGCTAACTATTTAACTCATGCCCAAAATGGGAGTCAATGACCAATCACGTTTCAATGAATTTTGTTTTACAACCAATGACAGTCATGTTTAACCTCACTCTTTATTGAATTCTCTTTACCAACTGCTTTTGTGATAAAGAAAATTTCTCCTTTTCAATATTCTGAACAGCTCAGAGCATTACTTTAAAGTGACTGACACTCCAACAAATACACTGAATATAGCAAATAATGAACAGATTCCTTCAAACTACATGTTTGATAATTGTGTGTTCAATAATTGTGTTTTCAAATAATTATTTTACACAGTTGTTTACTAAAAAAATTAATTAATAACCTATAATGGGTTATAATATACAGTTTGATCTGTTTCATTTTTGTCCACTAGGGTGCATTCTTACAATATTGTGATCCTATTTGGCAATAAATAATATGATCGAGTTGCAGTGAATAAACATTGAAACATAACCACACATTTCTGAGTTGTTTTCAAACATTGCCATTTACATTAAATATATAAATATTTAAAAATACCGGTACCTATATTTAAATAATGATTTTTGAGTAAACAGCGTAATTTTTTTTAAATACAATAGGAAGTAACATTAAGAGGTTTGTTTAATAATTAAGTCTGTAATCGCTGACAATGGGGCTAAGAAGCCTTGAAACATATGTTCAACAAAAACAGCTTAATTTTATTTGTTAAATAGTCCTAACAAATGCAATTCTTAATTTCCAAATCCTATAGATAAATTGGAAATCACTCATGACATTACTTATGATATATAATATGACTGTTTTTCCAGTTTATCAATAGCAGCCCGGAACTCAAATGATGACACTACTAAAATGTTGTTGAATAAACAGCTTCACCACTAGAACATTGTTGAATAAATAGCTTCTTCTAATTGTTTGTGTTTAGCTAATTTAATGTTTTCTTTGTCCCTCATTCTTCACACCATCAACACTGTACTTTCGCTGTGAAAACTAAAGAAGTTTGTTTTTATTCTTTTGAATATCTGAGCCGATTTGTTTCTTTACACTACACAATTCACAAACATATGCAACAGATTCACCACCCTCCTGTTTACTTATGAGTTCAAGCTTTATACTTTGTACTCAAATCCACATGTTTTTTCTTAACACCAGAAATACTTAAGCTGTAATTCACTGATAAAATAATGGACCTTAATGTAACAACACAAGTATACACCCATTAATATGCTATTTAACATGTGTGAAGCTAATACTGTATGAGAGGAGCACTTGTAGTATACATGCTGCATTCACTGTACGAACCTGAACTGAGAATGTATAAGAATTATCATAAAGGTAGCCAAATATGCGACAGTAAAAATGTACGTCTGTTCCTATGGTTATGAAGTACCGCCAAATTTAAATTGTAACCATAAATTTCAATATCTTTACTATGATTTTTTTGTCTCAAAATTTTAATTTTTTTTTCATACAATTCTGTCCATTAAATTGAGAGTTTACTGTAATTAGAATATCTTATTATAATAAAATAGTTTATATTCAATCTAAGATGACCTCAAGAATTCAGACATATAAGAAAAGTGAAAACAACTGAAGATGGAAAAGAATTTTTTCCGATACTGCAGTTCTGTGTTAAAAAAACATAGATATATGAGATAAGAAGAATTCACGATTCATTTGATTCTTACAAAAGAAAAGATCTGAAAAAAATATTTTTTTTAATTGATTTTATAATTTCTATGTACACATGAAAAACTGGGGTATGTTGCATCAGAGTTGGTTAAGACAATATACTGCATCCCAGAATGTCAAGGGTTCAATTCCCGATAGGATTAAAATTTTTAAACTAGTCTAAGGGCCGCATGCAAAGACATTTGTCGCTTCTCAATTACTTCCAATCACTGGTGAGCTGAGTTTTCCGTGAGAACATGCATTGATTGAATTAGTGAGTTACTTGCCCAATGAAGCATGAACATGACTCATTTGTTTTTTTCCATCAACGTTGGTAACAAAAATACTTGTTTTCACTGCTTTCCAAAGCATTTCTCTATGTTTTTAACTTGCCTGAGGCATATTATAGTAGACAGCTGCTGACTAATGGATATATTCATTTCTAAAATAAAATTTTAAAAACAAAAGTACCTGTAATTACATGGTTACAAAGTAAGATACAATAATTAAAAAAGAAATAAAGATCAAATTTTTACTGAATATTGACACTCTCAATTACATAGGCCTACAATACTTATATGATAAATTTAGGCTATTCTTTGCAACCTGTGACACGACTTTTTATTTACTTCATAAACTCCTGTCAAATTTTATTCTTAGGGCTTAATTTTTCAAATTATTTTTCACCATTTACAATTATTTTTACATTTTTTCTAACAATTATTTTAATTATAATATTTAAGGTGAAATTAAATGTTTCTTACCCCTCCTCATATAAATTTTCTAAGTTGATCGCGATATCAAGACTGTAACTGTCTCATCATCAGAACTTTGTTGGCGACTGGTCTTATGTCGATCGGAAGAAACTCTTCTTCTCCCTCTGTTGGTGGACCGATGAACCTCTGGATCAGGTCAAAATTTGCAGGAATTTCGAAGTTCATAAGTTTTCCTTTGTTTTTCTGAATGTGGATCTTTTCCCAAACCGTGAGTTCCTTTTGTTTGTCTATTTGTTTAATTAGACTGGCTTTTGATTCAAATAAATGTTTTTCAGACCAAGCATGAGCAGCTACTGCTGACTTTTCCACTTCTCCATTTTTGGTGTTTCTAAGATGTTCTTTCACCCTTGTTTTCAAATTTCTTTTCGTTTTTCCAATGTAAATTTTGTCACAATCCCTGCATTTGTTCTGATAAATTCCTGATTTGTTTTCATTTTCAATTTTTTCATTTTTATTAGTTTTAATCATCCTATTAGGGCTGTATTCATTCTTTGGTGCTAATCTTATATTAACTTATGAACTTCGAAAACTTAATGAACTTATGAACTTCGAAATTCCTGCAAATTTTGACCTGATCCAGAGGTTCATCGGTCCACCAACAGAGGGAAGAAGAAGAGTTTCTTCCGATCGACATAACACCAGTCGCCAACAAAGTTCTGATGATGAGACAGTTATAGTCTCGAAATCGCGATCAACTTAGAAAATTTATATGAGGAGAGGTAAGAAACATTTAATTTCACCATAAATTAAACCTCATAGTGATTAATTCCTATAAAAGTTAAATATAATATTTAATTTTATACATTCGTGAAAATCCTCAAATGGAAATCCCTAACTCTCAAAATTAATAGACGAAATTACGACAATGACTTTTATGTTTGATTATTACTATTATTATTGTTATTCCGTGTGAGGTTTATGCCTAAACTAAAAAGAAATCTAAGTAAATAATTTAATATTGTACGGCTATTGAAATATTTAACATAATTTATATATTTTTAGGTTAGGCCTACACAGGAAATTTGGTTAATAAATAATCAATTAAAAATACACTTATACCTTCAGTTATATATTTTTAAAAATTTGTACCATATTTATAACTCTTGAATATAATACTTGCCTAATAACAAATCACTGGCATTATCAAACCCAGAGATTTATGACTGCACGGACATAAGCTCTACATATGCCGTATCCTGAGCTAATGGTTTCCAGTCATTCCTTGTATAATTCACCTCTCTCAAATCATGGTTAATATTACTAGTTTCCATGCCCCTATTTCATTCCCCATGTCCTGCACATGTCTGCACAATCTATGAAACTTAAACAATTCTCATTACTTCTTCTTCTTCCTTCCAAGTATTAAGCCAAGGCCTGTTACGATCCTATAGAAAATTTTCCCTCCAGCGTTTCATAGGACGGCCCAGAGATCTTCATCCTCTTGGTATATAATTATAAACAGCTTTGGGGATCCGATTTGAACTCACTCTTTCAAGATGGTGTTTTCAATTTAGTTGGCACTGTTTAATATATTTCAAAATTGGCATAGTCTTCAATCCTTTTAAAATATCGGTGTTCCTTTTCCGATCCCATCTGGTGCAACCCGCTGTTCTGTGCTTGAATCTCATTTCACAAGCATTACTTCATAGTTAAATATGGGATATAACATTATGAGGTTCTTAATTCGTAAATTAATGAATCACTTTTTTACATCTTACCTCATATTTTATGTTTCTTTAAACACTGGAACTAGTTTTCAAGAGAAGGATCTCTCTCATTTTCAAATAATGTCAGTTGAAAATCAGAGAGATCCTTCTCTTGAAAACTAGTTCCTGTCTTTAAAGAAACAAAATATGAGGTAAGATGTAAAAAAGTGACTCATTAATTTACGAATTCTCATTACATTTGGTTTCCCATAAATATCATGTGTAGCTTTCTGCTATGTAAGTCTTCTCCATTCACCTGTCTGTTCATCTCCTTTTGATTTAAAATTTTTCCTAAGAACTTTATTATCAGATCACCTAATAATGATGCATCAATATAATAATACCAACCATGTTTTAATACCATTTTAATTATACCTCTTCTTTTATCATCTAGAGATTTGATTACCTGCTCTAGTCCAAATAGCACGGTGCAATTAGTCCAAAAAAAGGCCTAACCCCAACATCCAAAGTAAAAGCTTCCCTCCAATTCGAAATTGTTCAATACAGTCCACACATTGTTTAGTAAAAAGTTACGCCATTTTGAGCATCGGGTTTGGGGGAAAAAGTTGTTAAATTAGTAGTTTTTATCAGTTTTCCTTAAATATTTCGAAAACTATGCAGTTTAGCGCAAAACGTGCCATATACAAAAATAATCTATGTTAAATTGCGAACAAAAATGCTTCTGTGCATAATCTTGCAAAGGTGAACGTTACGGAGGGTGTAAAAGTAGACATTTTTCGTATTTTTTAAATTTTTTTGGAAAAATGAAATTATAACTATTATGTAAACAGAAATAACTAAACTTTTTTATTAAAAAGTAATATTGTACAATCGTATTGTAGTCCAAAAGAGGCTAAGAGGCTCTGCAGAGGGTTAGAAGCATAAAAATACTGGGAACTAGAACCGTGCGTAAGGAACCCTGCACCTGCCGCCCGCCCCTCATCTACTCTCTTTTCCTCTGTCCCTCAGTCAGCTCAGTTGTATTGGGAGACTCGTTGAATGAGTTTGTAAGTGTTATTTCTAGTAAAGTTCTGCTGTCATTTTTTTATTGTTCGTCTTTAGAATACTGTGCAAACTAGTGATAATCACTTGAAAGTGTGTGAATTGTGGCGGACTGTGAGTTGAAACCTTGTAAGGTGTTGTAGCAGATAAAAACATGAACTGTGATAAAACATTTGAAGTTGGAACACTAGCCTTGCAAGAGATTGGGAATAAAAAACATTCGATAAGATACTCTTGAAAAGAAAGTTAGCTGTTAAGTCTATAGCCTCTATAACCAAGTCTATGACAATTAACAACAAAACTGTATGTGTGAACCCAAACACTCTCTTACGTCGGATGGTGTGCACAGTAAGGAGTGATGAGAGACTTGAAGAAATATTTCAATTTGAATTATGTGCTTATCCTCCATCCCTCTTCAACGAATCTGGCTTGATGAGGAAGGCAAACAAATCGTCAATGGTGACTGTTTTGGTTCCAGATTCAAATGACTCATCAATCACCACAGATTCAGACAATGTGTCCTACATCATTGATGGAGGTCACCTCCTTCATCGTGTTGTCTGGCGTTGCCCAGCTACCTTCAAACAGATTTGCAAGCAATACACAATTATGGACCAGCAACTGTTAATTTTTATGGATATGAGCAAGGAAACACAAAAGATGAAGAACACTTACACAGATTACGTTCTACCACTAACATTGAAGTAAAAGTAAAAGACTCAATCCATGTAAATATCAATCAAAATTAATTTCTAGCTAACGCTAAGAACAAACAGGGCCTTATTTCTCTCCTTACAGTGCACTTGCCAAGAGGTGGTTGCACAGTTCATCAAGCAACGGGTGACGCTGATTTATTAATTAGTTTTAACAGCAATTGATGAAGCTAAGAAAGACGAAGCTTGTGTAATTGGTGATGACATGGACTTGGTCTTGTTAACTGTCCACGCACCCTCAGAGAACAAATTGAAAATGGTGGTACCAAAGAAAGACAATGAGCAGGAAAAAAAACTATACATTATTTCTGATATTCAGCGAGGCATTGGGGATATGGATGGTGTGCTCTTAGCAATATATACCTTCACAGGATGTAACACTGTATCAGCTATCTACAAAAAGGGGAAAATTATACCATATAGAAAAGTGCAAGCTAACAACGCTCTTCGTACGAAACTTCTAGTCTTCAACAACTCCACAGCTGACCCCAGTGCAGTGGTTGACGCTGGAAAGAATTTCTTTCTTGCGATGTTTGGAGCCAAGAACACTGAAGATCTAGATTGTTTTCGCTACCAGTGTTAATTGAAGGCTATTTGCAAAGCAGCCTATACATTCATTGTTCAAGTTGGCTGCACTTCCGCCCACTTCAGCAGCTTCCAGCCAGCATTCAATTAGGACATACCACCAGGTGCAGCAGTGGCTGAATGAGAAGAAGAATCCGCTGGAGTGGGGGTGGAAGAAGATTGGCGAACACCTGAGACCAATTACAACAGCACGTCCTGCAGCTCCCCAGGAATTACTTTCCCTCATAGTGTGCGCTTGCAAAGACAAATGTGTCCGTAACTGCAAGTGCAGGAAGAGTGGTCTAAACTGCTCAAGCATATACAGTAATTGCTCAGGCCTAGGATGTGATAACAGGGACATGAACATCATCGACGAAGATACAGATGAGGAGGGTACTATGTTTGAAGAGGAGGGTGCTAGTTTGAAGAGGACTGAACTTCAAAATGTTTAATAAAATATGATTGCAAACTAAAATTTTATAAAGCAGAGGCAGTCCCCTTACTATTGTATGGTAGTGAATTTTGGGTTTTAACTAAGAGAAAAGATCATATAAGCAGCTGAAATGAGATTTCTGAGAAGTGTGACTGGCTGCAAACTTCTAGATAAAGGAAGAAGTGAAGATATTAGAAATGAGCTAAATATTTTTAAACTTTTAGATAAAATAGAAGAATCTAGAAAAAACTGGAAAGAACATGTTCAAAGAATGAAAGATAATCAGATTCCAAAAATTATACTTAATTACAAACCAAGAGGAGACAGGAATATTGGTAGACTGAAAAAGAAATGGATTAAACTTTTTGAATTAGAATCTATGAGACCGGAACAAGCCACATGGGCTTAATCCGTGATTGTTGATGATTATGATGGTTGCAATATACAGCCAAATATGCAAATTTTCTAAAGAAAAACCTGCAAAAAAACTGCAGATTTAAAAATATTATGATTAAAAATAATATATTTATTATATCTTAAATTATAATAAAGATAATGTTTTTATATTTTAAAATCATTTTTATGTTTGAAAAATATTCATCCTTAATTCGGCATTGTACAAAGAAAGTTCAGAGTGAGTTTCTCCATATCACAGGTTTATATGGCCTAGCTGTGTAGAAGCCTTATTTCCCTTAAAAAGTAGCGCCCTTTGAGAAGGTGGTTAGGTTGTCATTCTTTCAAGATCTTGTCACTAACATACCACCGGCCACAAAAATCGCAATTTCCCTTTGCAAATAACAATCCTGTATCAAAAAAATTAGTTTCATTAGTGATATCATATTTTTTCCAAGAAATCTAAAAAATGCAAAATATGTCTACTTTTACAACCTCCGTAACTCTGGAACCGTTCACTTTATCAAGATTGTATACATGACCACGTTTGTTCACAATTTAATGTACATTATTTTTGCACACAGCACTTTTTGCGCTAAAAATATTTAATAAAAACAGATAAAAACTACTAATTTACCAACTTCTCCCCCCTCTCCCCCCCCCCAAACCCGATGCTCAAAATGGTGTAACTTTTTACCAAACAATATGTGAACTGTATTGAACAATTTGGAGTTGGAGGGAAACTTTTACTTTGGATGTTGAGTTTTGGGTCTAATTGCACCGTAGTAAAAATTGAATAGCAGAGGAGACACAGCATCAGCTTGCCTTAAACCATTAGATATTGAGTTTCTATTTGTTATTTTTTTAAAATAAAATATAGATATTGTAATACCAGAATCTACTACAGTTATGCTGAGAGTCACAAATGGATGTTAAAATTTAATAAATTGTTTATCACAGAAGTTTTAAAAAAATCTGTTTTATGATAAATGGTTTTTAAATAAGATTTACTGAGTGCAAAATTATGTATCTGAAGCAGATTTGCTCTGTTTGTATAATTATTATCTTTGGGCAGACCCTTCAAACGTTGGATTGAGACCGTAACAGACCTCTAGGTCTATCACATGGAAGGAAGAAGAAGTATAATTATGCTGTAGTTAAATTCTATATATTTGCATTAACCAAATACTCTTATGTTAGGTCAGGTGGTAACACACTGCCTGTTAATCTGCAGATCTGAGTTTAAAACCTCATGGAATAGTTTTTTTTTTTTGAGCTATTGAAACAACGTATAAGAAGTGTATTGATAAGATTAAGTCGGTAGTTCTGCGTATAGCCAAGCAGTTTAACACATGATGCATTGGTGCATGTTCAAATCCCCATGACAGCAGAATTTTTTTTTTCAATTATCTTTGGCCAATATGGGACCGATGCCCACCCAACATTGTTGGAATTTGGGTAACTACAGGAGAGAACACCAGGAATGTCGAAAGACAACCTGAAAAAAAAAACAATAAGTAGCAGTTCCAGGTTGAGAAAACCAGCTATAATGACTGGGGATCTGATATGCTGACTACATCGTCCACCTCTGTGATTTACACATGTGGATGTGAAGCCGTCCCGCGCCGTAGCCGAGCGGTTAAGGTAGGAAGCCTTGGCGCAGAGCTACGGGACTTGCGCTGGTTCGAGTCTCCATGGGGGAAGAAATTTTCTCATGGTATTTCGGCCAGTATGGGACCGGTGCCCACCCAGCATCATGAGGCAATTGGGTAGCTACAATAAGTAGCGGCTCCAGGTTGAGGAACCAGCTATAACGGCTGGGGGACTCGACATGCTAACCACATGTCACCCCTACACTGGCTGTGATTGACACATGTGGATGTGAAGGGCCAGCAGCCGGCTGGGAAAAGGGCAACCGCTGAAAAGTGGAAAGACCCTCAATCGGAATCGGATGTGAAGCCAGCAGGTAGGTCTAGGGCCTTCTAGACCTCTCGTGCAATGGAATTGGAGATTAACTAGATACCAATTATCTGGATTAATTGTATGAGCAAATATACTGTACTGTTGTTTGATAGGGATATTAACCAGTGTTACATAAATACAATATTTCCAAAGATTTTTATGTCTGCTGAAAAAAATCATACAGAATTTATCTACTAACTTGTGTAAATTTAAAAAAAATATATATATATATATCTTTTTGCAATATTTGACAGAGTTATAATGCAATGGATAAAAGTTTAGGCTCTCTATGATAACAAATATTAGACTACGAGATATATATTTTTAGTAATGTTGTGATTATTTTCTACTGGGATATAATGATTAACCCATGAAAGATGATTCTTTATAAAAATTAATTGCCACAGATAATTTTGTGAAATGTACACACATGCATATTATGAAAGCCTCTAAAAAAATTGAAAAATAGGCATAAACTAATTTCTCGTAAAATTTCTTAAATATGTTAAATTATCATCACAGAGTACCATCCTCGTTATAAATAAATGTTGTTATCATGATGAGCAAAATTGTTAATTTAGACTACAGTTTGATACCTAAATATTTTAATAAAATATATTAAATATTTGTATTTTCACTCATTAAAACTTAAGTAAAAATGCTTTTATGTACTTCATTTTTAATTATTTGACAAACAAAAGTGCCAATAAATCCTAAACTCATGTGTAACTTACTATAATTACAAACGAAATAATAGAAAAATCATTATTTTAGACTTCCGTTAAATACCATTTTTTTTAAATTATTAATTCCTTGATATTTGTATTATCGCCCCATTAAAAACTAAGTAAAAATGCTGTTATGTAATTCATTATTATTTATTTAACAAACAAAAGTGCTAACAAGGCTTAGACTCATGTATAATTACATACAAAATAATAGAAAAATCATTCATTTAATTATAGATGATTTTTTAGCCAAGTTTCATATGTATTATTAGGCCTAACCTCAAAATGTATGTGACATATTTCAAGAAACATACAATATTAACAAATTATTTATTTAAAATAAGAGACATATAAGTCGTAACAGACAATGACATAAATATTTTATGAAATTAAGAAAAAAATATACATTTAAGCAGTCATAATTTCACGCTTGAAAGCGCAAAGTTACCTCACCAGGTAGCTTATGGAATTTCCACTTGAATTGGCAATTATTATCGCATGAACAGATTCTTGAGTATGCAAAATGTCTTTACAAGCTACACACTCATTTACTTATGCCTGAGTACACCTTTATGCTTCAATGCGTTCATAGATACGAGCCTAAATCTTCTGCTGGTACCATATCCCTGTGGTTGACTCAGCCTCTAACTGAAATGTGTATCTAATGCATGTTCTTAGAATAAAGGTGCCCATCTCTCAGGGCTGACATATTATGCCAATTATCTGCAAAGGTGGGATCATTAACTGCCTACTATCCCAAGAACCTCCTAAGGCATCTACACTATCTTTATCTTTACACAATAAATATATGTGTAATTGTGAAAAATGTAAAAGGAGCAAATTTGTTTGTTCATGCACCATAATAGCTTCATCTAACCAAATTGGAAATGTGTTATTAATTGCTTGAATATTGAATTTTGGACAATGAAATCATATTAATAATTTGGTTGTATAAAATATAGAATAAGATATTTATACGACATCCAATTAATTTTTGGCTCTAATAGTATATGTAAATTAAAAATAGTGTTCCAGATAATTTTGAAAATAATTAATTTGTTCCAAGATATACAAGGTGTTAATGAATAACACCAACAAACTTTCAGGTAAGGTAGAATTTTTTATCACTCACCTCATATTGTTCTTCTTATTTGACTATAAACTAGTTTCGGAACATAGTTTCTGTTCCATCCTCAGTATCGTCACGACCGTTGTGTTCTGTCGTCTTGAAGAGCTGTCCTTCGCTCCTTCCATTGGCTGACTGAAAAACCTCGAAACCAGGTCATTCTCACTGGGAATTTCAAAGTTCATCAATTTCTCCTTTTTGCTCTTTTGAATGTAGATCTTTTCCCAAACAGTAAGTTCTTTTGGTTTTTCTATTTGTTTTAATAATTTAGCTTCTTTCTCGATAAGATGTTTTTCAGACCATGCATGGGCAGCCACTGCAGATTTTTCTACTTCCCCTTTCTTGACATTCCTGAGATGTTCTTTCACTCTAGTTTTCAAATTTCTCTTAGTTTTTCCTATGTAGAATTTCTCATTTTTATTAGGTCTAATCAGTCTACTGATGCTGTAGTCATTTTTGGGTGCTAACCTTATGTTGAAATCTTTAAAAAAAATTTTGAAACTTCTGGTGTTTTAATGGATGATATGTGAATTTTCTGAATTTTACATTTTCTTCTTTTACTTTTAGTTTGATTAATAAATTTTTGTCTTTTGAACTTGTTTATTTTCTTGAGTATCATTTTTACTGCAAAACCATTTTTTGTGGCTACGCTGATTATGTGTTCGTTTTCTTTTTCATAATTTTCTTTGTTCATGGGTATGTTCACTAATCTATGTGTAAAACTATTGAAAACTGCTTCTTTGTGAGCTATGTGATTGAAACCTGAAGCTTTTATATAGTTATCCATATGTGTCTTCTTTCTGTAAATTCCAAATTCTATCTTATTTTCTTCGTTCCTTTTTAAGTTGAGATCTAAAAATGGTATTTCTCCATTGATTTCCTTTTCCATAGTGAAGTTTATACTTAGACTATGAATGTTCAATAATTTTAATGCATCATCTATCTGTTTATGTTAACTATTGCAATTATGTCATCCACATATCTGCACCAGAACTTGAAAATTAAACGATGTCCATTAATTATCTTGTGTTCAAAATTCCCCATGAATAGATTAGCTAAGAATGGAGATAAAGGGTTTCCCATCGAAAGTCCTGAATTCTATTTATAGAATCTTCCATTGTAGGTGAAAAACATATTATCGATACATAATTTAGTTAAAGTTTTATATTCGACTATCTTTCCTTTTTCAATTTTATTATTGTTCAGCCAAATCTCTAAAATTTCCATAGTTTGGTCTTTCGGAATGCTTGGAAATAAGGAAACAACATCAAAAGAAACTAATCTGTCTGAAGATTGTAGTTTTTTTTCTAGTTTATCTACCAATTCATAAGAGTTTTCTATTGCAGAGTTTTCAAATCCATTCATTTTATTAAATTCCTTACATAACCGTTTAGATAAATGATATGTAGGAGACCCTATGTTGTTAATTATATGACATAATTGCAATAGTTAATCATAAACAGATAGATGATGCATTAAAATTATTGAACCTTCAAAGTCAAACTATAAAGTTCACTATGGAAAAGGAAATCAATGGAGAAATGCCATTTTTAGATCTCAACTTAAAAAGGAATGAAGAAAATAAGATAGAATTTGGAATTTACAGAAAGAAGACACACATAGATAACTATATAAAAGCTTCAGGTTTCAATCACATAGTTCCAAAGAAGCAGTTTTCAATAGTTTGACACATAGATTAGTGAACATACCCATGAACAAAGAAAATTATGAAAAAGAAAAAGAACATATAATCAACGTAGCCACAAAAAATGGTTTTGCAGTAAAAATGATACTCAAGAAAATAAACAAGTTCAAAAGACAAAAATGTATTAATCAAACTAAAAGTAAAAGAAGAAAATGTAAAATTCAGAAAATTCTCATATCATCCATTAAAACACCACAAGTTTCAAAAATTTTTTTTAAGATTTCAACATAAGGTTAGCACCCAAAAATGACTACAGCATCAGTAGACTGATTAGACCTAATAAAAATGAGAAAATAAAAGAAGAAAACAAATCCGGGATTTATCAAATTAAATGTGAAGAATGTGAGAAATTCTACATAGGAAAAACTAAGAGAAATTTGAAAACTAGAGTGAAAGAACATCTCAGGAATGTGAAGAAAGGGGAAGTAGAAAAATCTTCAGTGGCTGCCCATATGCATGGTCTGAAAAACAGCTAATCAAGAAAGAAGCTAAATTATTAAATCAAATAGAAAAACCAAAAGAACTTACTGTTTGGGAAAAGATCTACATTCAAAAGAGCGAAAAGAAGAAATTGATGGACTTTGAAATTCCCGGTGAGAATGACCTGGTTTTGAAGTTTTTCAGTCAGCCAATGGAAGGAGTGAAGGACAGCTCTTCAAGACGACAGAACGACGGTCGAGGATGGAACAGAAACTATGTTCCGAAACTAGGTTATAGTCAAATAAGAAGAACAATATGAGTGAGTGATAAAAAATTCTACCTTAATGAATATACCTCATAGTGAGAATTCCCAAAATAAGTAAACTTTCAGGTATTGTAGAGGAGTCTTAGATAAACAATTTGAGATATGAAACTTGTAGTCTAGAAATTCAAATTTGCACGTTATAACCTTAAATGTGTTGTGAGCCAGTAAGACACTGACAATATTTAAAAGATTTCATCGATAAGCTGTTACATAGTGCAGCCTTCTTTTGCGGGTTGACTTCCTGCGACCAGGTATGAAATATTGTTCATTTGGAAAGTTAGATTCAAGGTTCAAACCTCAGACATGCTAACCTTTTATTTGTTTATGTTATTTCTTTCTTGTGTAAGATGTTAGGAAATTTAGTACAAAATACTGTAGAATTTCTTTTAGTATGATGCAGGAAAGTAATAAATGACAATATTCTGTACTAGTGTAAAAGAAGGAATACTGTATAGCACACTAGGTAACTACAGTAAGTATTCATAAGTGAAAATCGCATGGTTCAGACGGTTGAAATAATAAGGATATTAATGCATTAGCATAACCATTACTTCAGGTTAAAATAATACTGTATGAATGTAGCAGTAAGTCATATGACGTGAAAATTAGTACAAACATGAAGGAAAGGCATAACAAAATTAATTAATAATTAAATTAAGACCCACTATTGTTTGAATTGACAGTGGAAGAATACTAAAGGAAATCAAATTAGTTATTCATACCTCATTTTACAGTAAAAGTGTTAACATTCAGGAATAATAATAAATGAAAACCAACTTGTTGTATTATATTACAGTACACAGATCATAGGTACTGTTCAAAATGTTGCCCATGATGGAGTAAGCACAAATTACATCTGTGCAGAAATAATGCTAGCACTCCTTCGAAGATTCCTGGAGTATTTCTGATTTCACCACAGGCAGCCAAAATTCTCGCCAGTAACCCCTCATCTGAGTCGACTGGAGTCTGATACACGAGGCTCTTAAGGTGTCCTCATAGGAAACAATCTGGAAGTGTGAGATCAGTGAATGTGGAGGCCACGCTATAGGACCACCGTGACCAATCTGTTGTCCAGGGGAAACATTATCCAGATGGTTCCTTACATTCCTGTCAAAGTGAGAAGAAGCTCCGTCGTGCTGGATCCACATCTGACATCGAATGTCAAGATGGACTTTTTCCAGGAATATAGAAAACACATGTATCAAAAACTGTTTGTACACATGACCATTTAACCGTGGAGGCAGAAGATAGGGACCAGTAATTGGATATTATACCAGTCCATATGTTAACGGCAAATCTGTGTTCATAGCCTCTCTCTACAATGGGAAATAGATGTTCATGTTCCCAAATATGGCTATTCCTCTGGTTTAGAACAACCCCTTCCCTTGTAAAATAACCTCATCGGTGAAAACCACTTTTGAAAAGAGATCAGGCTGTTCAACCAGCCGCTCAGAGACCTAGTTACAAAACTGCACGCAAGGTCCGAAGTCTAATGGTATCAAGCACTGTACCTTCAAAAAGTGGAAGGGGTGGAGTCCTTCTTCCTGCAAGATCTGCCTCACGGTGACATGGTTTGTACCCATGGAACGTGCAATTACTCGTGTACTGGTAGAAGGATTCTCTCAAATCCTGTCGAGCACCTCTTCGTCAAAATCCAGGGTACGACGAGTTGTCTTGTGCCAGAATCAGGTTTATGAACCACCAGGGTTCCAGTTTCTCATAGACACAGGTGGATGGTTTAAAAAGTTGAATGTTGATGATGTTGTCTGCCAGGATATCTTTCTCTATACATTTGTGCAGCTGCATGCACATTTCCTCTTGGCCTCACCATAAATATAATGTATATCTGCTAATTCATTGAATGCATAAACATTAGCCATAATTATATTATTTTTGGTCTGGACATCTTACCTCAATATTAATGTTGATTTGTTCTTGAACATGTTTCAAAACAATTCTCTGTTTTATCTTCAGCTTTCCCAGACTGGTTTTATTTATGTTGCATTATGTTGCACCACCTGGATGTCGATGTCAGCTCCATCCTGTGGTTGGCCAAAGAACCTCCAAACAAGGTCACCCTCCATCGGAATATCAAAATTCATAACTCTGTTTCTGTTCTTCTGAATATAAATTTTTTCCCAAATAGTCAGCTCGTTTGTATTTTCTAACTGTTTTAATAATTTAGTGTCTGAATTTATATTATGTTTTTCAGACCAAACATGAGCAGCAACTGCAGATTTTTCAATTTCTCCATTTTTAATATTTCTTATGTGTTCTTTGGTTCTAATTTTTAGGTTTCTTTTTGTTTTCCCTATATATATCTTTTCACAACCCATGCATTCAATTTGATATATTCCTGACTTTTTATTTTTATCAGTTTTTTCATTTTTGTTGGTTTTTATTAGTTTATTTAAACTGTAGTTATTTTTTGGTGCTAATTTAATATTAAACTTCTCAAATATATTT
This sequence comes from Diploptera punctata, assembly GCA_030220185.1. Taxonomy (NCBI): domain Eukaryota; kingdom Metazoa; phylum Arthropoda; class Insecta; order Blattodea; family Blaberidae; genus Diploptera; species Diploptera punctata. The sequence goes on from JASPKZ010001223.1 coordinate 1,290,104, forward strand.
TGAAATTTATTATGTACCCAGGGGTGATATGTGAATTTCCTATATTTTTTCATAGGTGGTTCTTCTTTTTCAAGATTACTTCTGTTTATCATTTTTTGTTTTTTATACTTTTCTATCCTTTTATGTACCATTTTTTCATCAAACCCATTTTCTCTTGCTACTTTGATTATGTGTTTTTTCTCATGTTTGAAATCTTCTTCGTTTAAGGGTAAGTTTACCAATCTATGAGTTAAACTATTAAATGCTGCTAATTTATGTCCAATTGGATTGAACCCTGTTGATTTTATAAAATTTTCCGTATGAGTTTCTTTCCTATGAATCCTGAATTCAATTTTTCTTTTTTCTTCGTTTCTGACCAATTTAAGATCCAAAAAAGGTATTTGTTTATTGTCTTCTATTTCTTTGGTGAATTTAATGTTTGTACTCTGTAAATTTAATAGTTTTAGGGAATCTTCTACATGTTTTTCTTTAACAATACAAATTATATCATCAACATATCTACTCCAAAATTTAAACATTGTGGGATGTGCTTTAGTGATTTTACATTCATTGAATGTAAAATCACTAAAGCACATCCCACAATGTTTAAATTTTGGAGTAGATATGTTGATGATATAATTTGTATTGTTAAAGAAAAACATGTAGAAGATTCCCTAAAACTATTAAATTTACAGAGTACAAACATTAAATTCACCAAAGAAATAGAAGACAATAAACAAATACCTTTTTTGGATCTTAAATTGGTCAGAAACGAAGAAAAAAGAAAAATTGAATTCAGGATTCATAGGAAAGAAACTCATACGGAAAATTTTATAAAATCAACAGGGTTCAATCCAATTGGACATAAATTAGCAGCATTTAATAGTTTAACTCATAGATTGGTAAACTTACCCTTAAACGAAGAAGATTTCAAACATGAGAAAAAACACATAATCAAAGTAGCAAGAGAAAATGGGTTTGATGAAAAAATGGTACATAAAAGGATAGAAAAGTATAAAAAACAAAAAATGATAAACAGAAGTAATCTTGAAAAAGAAGAACCACCTATGAAAAAATATAGGAAATTCACATATCACCCCTGGGTACATAATAAATTTCAAAATATATTTGAGAAGTTTAATATTAAATTAGCACCAAAAAATAACTACAGTTTAAATAAACTAATAAAAACCAACAAAAATGAAAAAACTGATAAAAATAAAAAGTCAGGAATATATCAAATTGAATGCATGGGTTGTGAAAAGATATATATAGGGAAAACAAAAAGAAACCTAAAAATTAGAACCAAAGAACACATAAGAAATATTAAAAATGGAGAAATTGAAAAATCTGCAGTTGCTGCTCATGTTTGGTCTGAAAAACATAATATAAATTCAGACACTAAATTATTAAAACAGTTAGAAAATACAAACGAGCTGACTATTTGGGAAAAAATTTATATTCAGAAGAACAGAAACAGAGTTATGAATTTTGATATTCCGATGGAGGGTGACCTTGTTTGGAGGTTCTTTGGCCAACCACAGGATGGAGCTGACATCGACATCCAGGTGGTGCAACATAATGCAACATAAATAAAACCAGTCTGGGAAAGCTGAAGATAAAACAGAGAATTGTTTTGAAACATGTTCAAGAACAAATCAACATTAATATTGAGGTAAGATGTCCAGACCAAAAATAATATAATTAAAATAACCTCAAAATATAACTTCCTAAAATTAAATATTAGCCATAATGTTCATGTCAATGTTGCTCCTACAAGATTCAAAGCAATAGTGAAACAGATTGGTATCACGGGTACGCGCATGAACAGTTGGTATGAACAGACCAAATGTACAGTAATTTAAAAATAATTTTTACCTGTGCATTTCATGTAAACAAATCACACAATTAGTTTAATTGATAATAAATACTTATGCTTAAACAGAATACCAGAAAGGCAATTAAGTAACTACATAAGCAATATCTTCCACAGAATAAAAATAAAAAAGGACATAAAAATACAAAAACCAAGAAGAGAGATTTGAACCCAACATTCAATGTTAAGCATGCTACTAGTCAGCTATTACTGACCTACCAGACATCTATTACGTATGATTGCATGACACAGCACGAAATACAGACTGTCAGTGGTGCACTGGCTCTTGCCGAAAGACGAAATATCCATAAAATACATTGCTCAAAATCTTGAAAATTCTGCTATATTTGCAATTAAAACTAGGGTTATCCTACTATTGGAGCAGAACTGAAGTATTCCCAAGACAAACTATATTCATAGTTTGCTTCATTGTTGGTTAATGAGTATGAACGTCCAGTTTTAAAAAGCCGTATAACTTCAAAATTTGGCTTCACACACCCCAAGTTCCTTATCTCATTGTTCGTCTAACTCTCCTCTACAATACCTGAAAGTTTCTCGGTGTTACTCATTAACACCTGTATCTGGTTCAATTAGTAGGACTTTAGAAATTAAATTCTTTAGAGAAATTTTCTTTGAATATTATATATTTTTAGCGACCAGCCTCATGGGCAGTGTTTCTGACTGCTGTTCACGAGGCCCTGGGTTCGATTTCCGGTCAAACCATAGGAATTTTTCCTTAAAGGGAATCATTCCTGTGGTTGCCCATGGTCTGGAATTTAGCTTAAGTTAGGTTTAATGACTCCTCTGGTGCTTCATTATCATTACCATTTATCACCCATCATATCATCGGGGTAACGTAACTCCACCTTCTATGCACCCCAACTTCAGAAGTGGGTAACAATTAAGCCAATGTCAGGAGAGAATACCAGCAATGTCAAAATTAATAAAAAAATATATATATCTATATTTTTAGCTATGCCTCATACTGCTGTATGGTTCAGAATGTTGGACTCTTACTAAAAAATATACTAAGATTGGAACCAATAGAAATGAGGTTTCTCTAATGTGTGGCATGAAGTAGAAGATATTATATGATGAAGAAGACCCACATTATTGTGATCATATAAAGTAGAATATCTGTTTCCTTGTTGTGGGTTCGACTTCAACTTTGCCTCGGCTTGAGTCTCTTTATCAGGGGAACATTGGGAAGATGAAAAACAGGTTTTCCCTTTAAATCAAAATCACTTTTTAACTTTGAATAAAAACTGGAAATTTTATTCTTGAATATTAGTTATTTCGACGGTAAATGAAACTTGTAGTAGGACTTTTGATCCATCAATTTAATGACCATTACTAAGTACTATTAGGACTGCCATTTTTATGACCAACTGTCTTATATAAAATAGCTCAAAATTATTTATATTTCAAGCTGAAATTCACAGCATATATGCTTAAATGCATATGGAGTCATACAATGCACTTTTTATCAATTTATAAATGAAAAATTGTTCATTTCTATCAAAATTATGTAGGTCTTGTCTCCATGACTTTCACCAGTAGACTAGTGATGGGTAATTCGAGAGTGAGTCGTTTAAAAAGAACGCTTCACTACTGTGAAGTGTCAAAAAGTTACTCACTTTTAGTGAACTGCTAGTTCAGAGTTCACTACTGCTACTTAAAATTAAAATTTACTTTTTATTTCAAGCTCTAGATGTCTCACTCCAAATCAACTTTCGCTCATTCGTTGATTACTCTACATTCTCCGCCCATCGACCTTGCATGTCCCCGCCTCTTTCCTACGTCATCCATATCGTTCGTACCGCAGTGAGTGTCTGAGAAGAACGAACTACCTTGGAAGAACGAAGTGGTATAAAAGAACGAACTATCTTAGAAGAGGGAAGTTACATAGAAGAACGAACTACCTTGGAAGAACGAACTATCTTAGAAGAGTGAAGTGTTTTAGATGAAGGAAGTGGTATCAAAGAATGAACTATCTTGGAAGAGTGAAGTGTATTAGAGGAACGAACTATCTTGACAGAGTGAACTGGCTTTAAACATTCAGTTGTACTTCAAACTCTCAACATTCGACACGCTCATTCATTCAGTACATGTACATTACGGCACCTTCCCACCTCTTGCTTACGTCATCACTCATACGCAGCATTACTCAGGGATTACTCCTTTTGATCTACGGCATTACTAACGCTACAAATCTAATGTAGTCTAATATTACAATCACTTTACATTTTATTTACTGGAATTCCGAATGTATTTAATAAAAATCCATTTTATCCAAGTTTTAAAACAACATAATTTATTAGGTTTACAAAAAGCTGTTGCAAAATTTAGTAAAAATCTTACCTTGCTAAACATTTAGAGCGAATATGCCGTGCACGTTTAAAAGCATCCCGCCCCCTGAATTAAACTGTATTTAGAACAAAAGTTACACTTTTGCTTTACCATCGCCTAAATCGGCGAAGAAACCCCAAATTTCACTACTTTTTCTTGATCGCGAATTAGAAGCCATTCTGTAAAAGTGAACACACAAGACTAAATTCTGTTGGCCTACCCAGTATTCACCCTCTTTATATTTTTAGTTTAGGGGTTGTAAAGATTAAGATCAAGTAATTGCCAGTTGTACGATTTTGCATATTTCTTTCTTTTTGAAGAACTATTATGCAAATAATATGAGTAAATAATATATAAATTAAATTAAATATATCTTCCTTAAAAGTTTTAAAATACTCCACACTTTTTTTCAAATTATAGAGTTACGATTTTGTTTTTTTATTAACATTTACAACTTGAAATAAAATATCTAAACAATGAAAATCTGTATATAAATACAATTATGCAAATAATACAGTTATAACAGAAATAAAAAGGAGGTATAAATAATTATAAAATAAACAAAAATATGGTAGCACTCATATTACGATTTTTCATACTCAAATAAATTAAAATAGAATTTACAGAACTATTTACGTTTATTTTTAAAATTCACAGCTACCATGTGGTTGGTTAATGTCAAGTCACCCCATGCTCGTGCCTTCGTGCTTCCCCCTCCAGCCCATATTGTTTTTTTTTTTTTTTTTTGCGAGTGAACGAACTATTTCTCGAAATGAACTAGTTGGGCACAACGCTAATGTCCAGCCTTAGAAAACGCTCTTTATTAACCATTAGAAGTTTTTTTTTTACTGCAGACAGGTGCCAAGGCGGCTTTTACTTACAAATAGTGATTGAAACCAAATGGACAAATAAATAACAAAACGAACCTTAAGTTCATTGTTAAAAGCTGTTGTATTTCACGTGCTGATATGTACTTCGATAAATGCCTCCATCGCCACGATCGGTATATTATTGTTCTTGTTATTTCTTCATGAAAATTGATCCGTCTACGGAAATAAGTCTTATTTTTAGAAGGCAAATTGTTAATGCTACGGCTGAATATCAATCTAAATTGCAAGACCTTTTAAAAGGCGCAAAACAGGAAAAAATTACTAAGTTTTTTAAGCCCTTCCCTAAAACTGGCAATTGTTCAAAATCTCTCAATAAATTAATTTATTTTTTTTAATTTTATTGTAATTTGGAACCTTGGAACATATCACCATACAAATTATCATTCCATATTTGCGGAACATATCCCCCGCGAATAAGGAGCTTTTATTGTGCTCACTCTCTTTATATTTTTAGTTTAGGGATTGTAAAGAATTAACATCAAGTAATTGTCAATAGTACGATTTTGTATCTTTGTATTTAAAGAAATATTATGCATATAATATAGTTATAACAAAAATAAAAACAAGGAAGTATAAATAATTATAAAATAAACAAAAATATGGTAGCAGTCTTGTTGGAATTGTTCATACTCAAATAAATTTGAACAGAATTTACATTAATTTGGTTGGTATTATTTATGTTTATCTTTAAATAAAATTTACAGCTACCATAGGTTAACGTCAAGTCACACAGATTCGTCTCTTCCTGGAGAATCCGTGCAGGTTTTGAATGGACATAGCTATGCCATCTGTTGGTGATACGGTAAAGTTTTTTTCAATATGCAGAAATGAAAGGGTTTTTTTTTTTTTTGCTTGGCAAATGAATGAAGAAGGGCTTCGCTAAATTTTGTGAAGGAACTAGTTCAATTGAATGGTTCACAAAAGTGAGTGCGAGTGAACAAACTACTTTTCCAAATGAACTGGTTGGGCACAACGCTGCAGTAGACTCTCTAGATTGGGAAATATCTCCCACAATTCTTTCTTTCAAATTATGACATTCAAATCTGATTGGTCAGAATAACTAGGCTTATAAGTACTATTGATTAATTCATATCCAAGTTATCCAATTTCTTTTAAATTAAATGTCAGTTGATATATTTAAATTTCTTTTAAATTCATAACTGATTCTCTAAGTTTTTTAGAACCACAAAATTATTCTCAACAATAAACTAATCAATTACCTTTTTTTTTATATACACAAAAAATATGTATTTCTTAATATTCATACTATAATATTTTATATAATTTCCTTTGAATATAAGAATTAAAATATAAATATATAAAATAAATAAAGTAACCCCTTATTATTATTATTAAATATGGGTAAGTATCCGGTTTAGGCAGAATATAACCTTTTAAATAAGAAGAGAAATTAAGATACCTCCAAATAATTACAAATAGACAATGTAATAGCTAAAGTAGAAGACTATAGAATAAAATGTTTTGAACGTGTCAGTAGAATGAATGAAGAAAGGCTGGCTCATAAAATGTTGAATTATAATCCACAAGGACGACCAGTATGGTGTCCCAGAAAAATTGAAGTCTTTTATTTTTAATGCATACATTCTTCATTTATTTGTAAAATGTTAAAACAATAAAACACTATGAGGTTTCTTTTAATTATATTTGAGTTGGTATTTTGACTCACTTCATATTTCTTGATTTTTATGCAGACCTAGGTTTCGTTGCTTCTGTGCAACATAGTCAAGCTTCCAACTGTCATTTAGCGGTTGTCCTTAGAAATGTTAAAAATGGAGAAATAGAAAAATCTGCAATAGCTGCACATGCATGGTCAGAAAACACAGAATTGAAACTAAGGCCAAATTACTAAAACAGTTAGAAAATCTAAGAAAAATCTAATGAATTCATAATTTGGGAGAAAATTTACATCTGCAAGAATAAAAAGAAAACTATGAATTTTGAAATTCCTGGAGAAAAAGAAAAAAATTGATTTGGAAGTTCATCGGTCAGCCAGCAGAGGGAGTAGAAATCAACTCACAGGAAGGACAACTGCTAAATGACAGTTGGAAGCATCAGAAATGACGAAACCTCAGTCTGCATAAAAATCAAGAAATATGAGGTGAGTCATACCAACTCAAATATAATTGTTGTCAGTACTTGCTAACTAAGGCAAACGAAATTTGAACAGTAATGTTTTTTATTGTAAAATAATAAATAGTTATATGTTTTGGGCATATTGATGTTTTATTTACTAAATAAACTTTTTGTTATAGAACTTCTATACTAACTCAGTACACATTTTCATGTCTTATGTTTGGCATGAAATCGGCACAGGTTGTCATGATTCAATCGCAATAATATTTGTTATTTGAGTTATTAAGGTCAAACAGAAAAAAAATAGAGTGTGATTTTGCGGGGAAAAAAACTCCTTTTTGTGTCTTGGGACACCTTAAAACAATTGTAAGTACAATTTGGTGTATGTAAGGCCCAGGGCAACCCGTGCTGACTTGCTTCAAAGCGTGTCAGTACTGGCTAACTAAGACAAATTAAATTTGAACAATAATGTTTTTTTTATTGTAAAATAGTAAATAGGTATATGTTTTTGGCATATTGATGTTTTATTTATTAAATAAACTTTTAGTTCTAGAATCCTTCTATACTAACCCAGTACAAATTTTCATGTCTTATGTTTGGCATGAAATCAGCACTGGTTGCCATGATCCAATCATAATATTTGTTATTTGAGTTATTAAGATAAAAGAGAAAAAAATAGAGGGTATGCATATTTGATTTTTAAAAAAAAACTCCTTTATTCTTTGGACACCCAAAATGACCAGCTATGATGAATGATGATAATACCTAGAATTTTTTTTGTAAGCCCATGTTTTCCCTTTACAGAGATTTAGGCACTTTCCCCCTACAGGGGAGAATTTGAACCATACTAATTTAGTTACACTTGTTTTCGTATATTTGCCATTTTGAGTGGTCCGTGATCAGCGGTCCGCCTCATACTGACATCTAGGAAACTAAGGTAGTACTAGGACGGGAAAATTCGGTAGATTTTGCTTAGAGGCCTTTTCATTCAGGCTTAAGGATTTTTTTTACGAGCCTGAAAATCTTCAGACTTGGGACCCACGGCTTAAAGTCCCTCCCGGAGGATGATAATACCAACAATACAAATGAAAAATGAAATGAACATTTTAGGAGTATTAAAAATGATGAAATTGAAAAATCAGCTATTACAGCACATAATTTGCTGGAGAGTCATAAAATTGAAAAAGAGGCTAAACTTTTAAAAAATTTGGAAAAGCCTTTGGAATTGACAGTTTGGGAAAAGATATATATTCAGGAGAACAAATTTAGATCCATGAATTTTGAAATTCCCAATGAACAGAACTTGATCTCAAGGTTCATCATATCAGCACCAAATGGCAATGTTATAGATAAAGATTCAAACAAAAATCCGGTAATCATAATGTCGGCTAAGGATGACAGGGACCCCTTCAAAACTGCAGTTCCCATGTTTAAAAAACATGAATTATGAGGTAAGAGATTAAGATTATATTATTTTTAGTCTGGACATCTTACCTCAATACTAATGTTGATTTGTTCTTGAACATGTTTCAAAACAATTCTGTTTTATCATCAGCTTTTCCAGATTGAGGTGAGATGTCCAGACTAAAAATAATATAATTAAAATAACCTCAAAATATAACTTCCTAAAATTAAATATTAAGAGATTAAAAATTGAATCATTCATTCACAGTATACAAGATCTGATAATATTGATCGAACATATTGTATGTGTGTATACAAAGATCTATGGAAAGAACATTTTCTTCCAAATTTCTATTTTTAATATCATGTACGGTACAATTTCTATTCTAATAAACCAGAAAATCACAAAACCTGCTGAATGGTTGGGTATGAAGGATCGAAGAATCATTGTGCAGAGAAAGAATATTCCAAATCATTCTAAGAATTTTCTCTTCTGATAAATTAAAGGAATATGACTAATTTATATGATTGTATTTAATTATTCTTTCTCTTCCAGATGATAATTACTGGTGAGAATAGTGGCCAAAAATCAAGAAATCATAGAAAACTTTTGAAAATCTTAGCAGCAAGTATGGGAGTTCTTGGAGGATTTCTTGTATGGAGATCTGCAAGAATGTTAATGCAAAAGTGAATCTCCATTATTATTTTTCATGTTCTATGGCTGTGAAAATGTGCATTCCATTATATGCAATGTTTAATTGAGTTCAATCTTCAGTTTAATTTTCATTTTAATTAAATAAATTATATAAATAAAAAAGTTGCAGTCCATAGATATTATTTAGTTAGATTTTTTATACAATGTCACACAATATATTGTTTGAGATGAAGATTTATAGAATTTTCTGTAAAAGCTTCTTACTTTTTCTTCAAAGTTTGTACTCTATTACTTATTTTAGGAATTCTCACTATGAGGTATATTCATTAAGGTAGAATATGTTTATCACTCACCTCATATTGTTCTTCTTATTTGATTATAGACTAGTTTCGGAACATAGTTTCTGTTCCATCCTCAATAACATCACGACCGTTGTTCTGTTGTCTTGAAGCTTCAAGACGACAGAACAACGGTCGTGATGTTACTGAGGATGGAACAGAAACTATGTTCCGAAACTAGTCTATAATCAAATAAGAAGAACAATATGAGGTGAGTGATAAACATATTCTACCTTAATTTGTACTCTATGTTAAAAAGTCATTCACTTCATTTTGCATGGTATTTAATTCACTTTCACTTTGATCTATGTTTGCTTTCACTTTGCATATAATTTCATCATTTTACACATATCAGCTTTAACTTCAATATATTTGAAGAGAAAAATTATACGCTCAGACTGGGACTTGAACCCAGGACCTTTTAAACTCTAGGCGAATACTTTACCGAGTGAGCTATCTGAGCAAGTTCGAATTTAAACCCAAATTTTTCTGTTATATATGCTGTTAATTCTCATGCACAAAATGCTATGATTGCTTCTATCTTGCAAATGGTGGCTTCTGTATTAAGAAGACATTTAATTGGGAATTTTACATTACATTAATAAAGTCAGTACGACATTTAACCTCATTCTTAAAATCATTGTTAATGTGACTGAGTAATATCAGCATCACCTAGATCAAGAAATTATCCATGCTCTCTACTTCTCTTATTACCCTGAAAATTACTTGTAAAATAGACTCCATGTTTCACATTCATATACCATTTCTTACACCAGTGCACAGTGATCCAGAATGAAAAATAAATAATAGTTTAAAAGAACTAAAACAACACGCTTTATTAGAAAACCAAACTAAAAAATTAAAAATAATTTTAATCTCCAACACATTTAGAATAAAACTAGAGTTATCTACAAAAAAAATAATTTTACCATCAAAAGCGTGGGGTGCTCTATATCAATTAATATATTTGATAATAAACAGATTTTGGTAAAAGTAAAGTCTCTAAGAAGAAAATGTAAAAACCATAAAAAGCACCCCACGCTTTTGATGGTAATTTTTTTTTTGTAGATAACTCTAGTTTTATTCTAAATGTGTTGGGAGACTATTTTTTTGTTGACCACATTAATTTTATCTCAAGTGTGTTGGAAATTAAAATTATTTTTCATTTTTTAGTTTGGGTTTCTAATAAAGCGTGTTGTTTTTGTTTTAGTTTTTTAAACTTTTTTTTATCAGGCTTGAAAGCAATAGGATGTCCCACCAACTAGTTGCTAGCAAGAGGAGGTGGTAAGTCCAGCGATGGGGTTTCCATGTTTAAGCATCTGGACCTGCTTCAATACTGCATTTACTCAGTATTAGTTGGAATAGTTATACCGCCATGACTCGGTCCCCAGAACCTCGTTTGTTAAAACAGATTGCACCACGAGAAGGTGAGGTTGAGAATTGAGTACAAGAGGTTATATGAGACACTTCACTACTCCTTACTGTCCAAATGGGAAACGGTCACTTGGTCGACCTATGAAAAGATGGCACGAAAACCGCTTTATTAGGCCGTAACAGTTCTTCTAGGACTAATACCTGGCAGGATGATGATGATTTTTTTTTTAGTTTTAATATTTTACAGAATAAGATAAAAATGTAAATATCTTTATATTCGATACTATTGTAGTATAAGCTAAAAGTAATACTCTTCTAAAAAAAAATCCTCCGGGCTGGATTTGAACCAGCAACCTATGGATTACTGAAATTATATACCACTACAGTCTACCGATCTACCAACTGAGCTCTTATAACGACTGACTAAAAAGTTGATAAGTCTGCAACCTATTATACCGGTTTTTATTTTTTTGATTTTCTGATGATTCTGGCCAGGATTTTAGAAAACATTTATGAAATTATTGTATTGCCATTGGTCCTTTACAAGTATACAAAGTTTCAAGTCAATCCAATGATTTTTAAGTGGGTGAAAATTGTGTTGAAAGATTCCGTTACATAATTACACAAATACTTTTTTGATTTTCTGATGATTCTGGCCATGATTTTAGAAAAAATCATGAAATTATTGTATTGTCATTGGTCCTTTATAAGTATACAAAGTTTCAAGTCAATCCAATGATTTTAAGTGGGTGAAAAATGTGTTGAAAGATTCCGTTGCATAATTACACAGACACTTTTTTTTGATTTTCTGATTATTCTGGCCATGATTTTAGAAAAAATTATGAAATTATTGTATTGTCATTGGTCCTTTACAAGTATACAAAGTTTTAAGTGGATGAAAATTGCATTGAAAGATTCTGTTACATAGATACAGTTCAAGCTAATATAAAGCGTGTAAAAACTGGCAAAAATAGAAATTTTTACTTTTCATTAGAATAATAATCACCTCTCTAAATACCAACAAACACATCGAGGTTTACCACAGGGTTCTGTACTCAGTACCATTCTCTTCAATATCTACATTAATGATCTACCTAAGCATATAGAAAAGCTCGAAACAAAAACCCTACTTTTTGCTGATGATGTTGTAATATGGGTCTCCAAACCGAAAAACCAAAGTCAACAATTAATAACCATAGCCCAACAATCACTAATACAGTTAGAGAATTGGACATCCCAGAACTTAATGAAGATAAATATACAGAAAACAAATTATCAACTATTTACATTAAGAAAGAAACCACTACCCATCACTCTGAAATTGGAGGGTGAATTATTAACTCAAACACATGAAGCAAAATATTTAGGAATAACTCTGGACACAAAATTAACATGGAAGAAACACATGGAGAATATATGTACAAAGATAGAAACAAGGTTACCATTAGCAGGGAAAAAGTGGGGTTGCAACACACAAACCCTAAACACCTTCTACCAAATGTACATAAAACCTGTACTTCAATATTGTGAAGAAATCCTAGTAACTACTAAAGTGGAAAAACTTAATAAATTGCAGAACCAAATCCTCCGTCTGATAACAGGAGCCGTTAAAACAACACCAATCACTGCCATGCAAATCTTAACAAATAACCCAAACATAGCATCTGAAATTGAGAAAACAGCAGTCACACAGTATGAAAATTTTTTAAGGCTACCCCATAATAACTGGACCCAAAGAAAACCACAAGTATGTTTAAAATCTCAGCAAAGCTTCCTAAGCATTGTACAAGAAATCAAACAGAAATTGCAACTTCCACATTCAAAAGAAAATATGCAGATGAGAAACAACCCTCTAGAATTTTTGGAAATCGAATATAACCTTCATTTAACAGAAGACATCAAGAAATCTGAAACTCCTCCATATATTTTAAAACAAATGTCACTGGAAATAATAAATCTAAGATACCCAGCTCCTGAATGGATACATATTTTTACAGATGGCTCCAGCCTACCAAATGACGGTGGCACTGGTGCTGGTGCAGTATGTCCACTTTTTTCTTTTTATCGTAAACTAAACACAAATTCAACAAACTTTGATGGCGAAATTCTAGCAATTTTCTTAAGTTTACAAAATCTTTTATATCACATCCAAAAATTTACAAAAGTTGTAATTCTATGTGACTCCAAAGCAGCCATTCTTGCTATAACACGAGACACAACACCCAAAAGCATCAAAACTATCGAATGTCACAAAATGATAAAACAGTTATCCTGTCTACAAAAAAAAGTTGTACTTCAATGGATTCTGGCCCATTGTGGAGTGACAGGCAATGAAATAGCCGCTTTTCTAGCCAAGAAGGGTAGCAAAATTGTTTCAAACCCAACTTCTGCTCCAGTTTCCTTTCACTCTATCAAAAGAATTATCTCAAATAAATACATCAATAAACTTAGAGAAGAATACACCACCAAAACATCTGGAAAGGAATGGGAAAATCTACAAGTTTATGACATTACTACATTACAAAGAAAATCCACAGTAGCAACATTCAGACTGCTAACGGGACATGACTGCTTGAATAAACACCTACACAGAATTGGCATAACAGATTCACCTAAATGCCCTTTTTGCAATTTAAATGAAGATATGGAAAGAAACCATCTCCTCCGTTGTCCAGCTTTTGTAGAAGAGACCAGCCTTTCTGCTAAATATTGGAGTGCAAGAGAGCGAATGATTTCATTATCAAGAGCTCGACATTAGATACCAACCAACTTTTCATTAGAGGGGAAAAACCTGGACAGTCCTCTATACAAATATATGGGTTTTCAATCTGTCAAATAAATTATTTTTTATAGTAATTATTAGACCTAACTTTTGGGTCGCAAAGTTATGCATCATAAAAACAGAATTTTTATGCCACATTTTGGACATACTATTAACATTTTTTGTGATAATTATTTTAATGACTTTCATTATAATTGTGTTAAATAGACTTATATTTTCTTGCTAATGCATGGATTAAGAGCCCACATCTGAATTGTAATAAAATTAATAACTTTTATTTCGGACTTAAAAAAACCAAAATTATCTTGAGTTATAATGCTTTTGCTGCCATTTCCCATGACAATTTCTAAGACCAAGTATAATTTAAAGTGTTGCTAAACTGGCATGTGTAAAAACTTTGCAAAAGTTTGCAGATTTAGATTTATGCAGCACATTAATGAACTCTAGTTGTGCAAATAACACGTGACCTTACTGCCCGATAGCATGTATGCACTTGCATTTAGGATGGGAATTCTCTTGTTGCTACAATAACTGGCAGCTGATGGCAGTAGTGCAATGCCTGTGAAATAAAGCAGTTCTTTAAGCTTGATAATATCTAAACTTTGACATATATTATCCAGTTGTGTAATTTGCAGTGGTCTCTTATGGAATTCTACAAATCTAGAAGGGAACTGTATGAAGTTGTCTGTGAAAAATCAGGTGAAGGTCGGAATAATCAAATAATACATTTGTTTCAATTTGTGTTAAATTCTATAAACATTGATAGTAAAAAGTAAAGTGGTCCCACAACAGGCACAGAGGCCCTTGGGGTAGTAGGAGGTTAAGGCTCCCACTTTTTCTAGACAATCGGCACTTTACGTCAGCCCTGCGTGACGGCCTCCTTGACCCCCAGAACAAGCTTCTGGTACTCATTTCCATTAGAGGCTGAGTCGACCCCAGGGCCATAGTGCCGCCAGAGGGTTTGGGTCAGTTTAAAAATCCTGACCCCAACGGGACTTTAACTCTCGACCCTCCGGCTTGTAGCTCAGTGCCTTAACCACTACGCTACGGCGTGCCCCCAACATTGACAGTATCTCTGAATATTATGTGAAAAAAAAAATTGTGCTGCAAAATGTGAAAACCATGAAGTGTTATTAGTTACTAGTTCATCTACTCCTACAGCTCTAAAAAGCAAAGAGGACACCCTAGTGTCAGTTTTGAAGATAGTAGCAATGAAAGTAAAAAGTGAAAGACTGATGAACTTCGACATGAAAACTCATCCAAAGAACTCGCTTTTGCAACTAAAGTACATTTAAAGGAGCAAGGAGAGGAAAATGCGTTGGGACTAGTAAATGAAGCAGTCTTAAACAACTCCAACGAGAGCAGAAAAAACTCATCTACTTTCGAAACTATCAAAATCACAACTCCAAGTAAAACATTACAATGAAAATTAAGTTATTTAGTTAATTATTGAAGCTAATTTAAGCCAAAAGTAATATAAGATTATAAGAGCACAAGCAAAAGAAAGGCATGCTAATATCTATCAATCATTTAATCATATCCTTAAAAGTAAAGAACGTTATTAGTTTTATATTTGAAGAGAAAAATGTTTGCCTAGGCCTAGACTCGAACCCAGGACTTTTGGCTTTCCGGGCCAAATGCTCTACCAACTGAGCCACCAAAGCAAGTTGCGATCTAGATGCAAATTTTTCTCTTATATACGTTGTAATTCTCTTCAAATATAATTTATCCTTCAGTGAGAAGTGTTAAATTAATAATAAAAACATCAATAGAAGCCCTACTGGCTTTATAAAGTAGTGTTAAATTCCCAATAAATGTCTTCAAATGTTCAAGGTTAATAATGTATTTAAGAAAATTATATTCATTTAAATTAGGATTTTTATCTTTTTTAAGATTACAAGTAGAAACAGTACATTTTTACGTATAAATATGTCTCAAGAATGTGATGTTGATGGACAATACATTTTATGAGATTATTTTGGAATTTTTATTTGTAATTACACTTGAACCAATATTAGCCATAGTTAAACTTTAATCATTTCTTGATTAGGAGATAACAGCTAGTTTTATGTTACTTTTCTACTGAGTCCACCAGTTGTTGTTATAAGTGGAAAAGATAGTATTGAAAAAAAATTGGAAGGGAAATCAATGATGATTAAGTAAAAATATGCTTATTTTGTTATCACCATATGTGATTTTTTAATTGTTATGTTGTACAATAGCCACTTAAGAAGTCATTGATATTAGAATGTAAATATTGATTGAATAACTTGTTCAAGTACTACACTTGAACTTAGAACTTTACTTCTGTATGCAATTCAAGAAGTTATATGTATTGGAATTAATTTATTTTTCACAATTATTAGTAAGTTCATAAAAATACAACATTATGAAATGTTTAAAACAATGCCACCATGATGTATTTATTTTCAACCTGAGTTTATGCTATATTTACTCTGACAAAGAGGGTGATCAGACTCCCCTCTTATAACTCAGGTCCTATTCTCACAAAACCTTAACATAATACTTATTTTCATTAATATTTAAATTAAGTGACACTATAAGGTTTATTTTAATTAATAAATGAGTTAGATTTAACACCTCACCTCATAATTGTTGATTTCTCAAGGACATGTTTCAATACTTCTGCTTATTATCTTAAACACTCAGAAAGTCTTTAGACCCAACTGTACTGTATACGATAGAAAGATAACAGTTCCAGCAGCGTGTTGAGAGGTCCTTTGTTAGTTAGCTGTTCCAGCAGCGTGTTGAGAGGTCCTTTGTTAGTTAGCTGACATAATTTCTGCCCGCCCACACCCCTCATCCCTTAGCAGCTGTAGGTCAAATGGTAGGGATGAAAGTACAGCATGGCACTGCAGTGATAACATTTTCGAGTAATGATGTTCTATTATTTTAAAAGTGGCTTAAACCAAGCACAATCACTTGAAAGGCTTTCACAGGCTTTTGAGACAATGCTGCTTCTTGTGCCACAGTTTTCAATTGGTTTATGAAGTTTAAGAGGGGTAGAACCTCTCTTTAAGATAAAGAGAGAAGTGGGTGATTGTTGATGGCTGTGACTGAAGAAAACATTGATGCTGTAGAGAAGATGGTGCAAGAAGACATCCGTGTGACTTATAAAGACATTGAGGCATCCCTAAGGATTGGATTGGGGAGTGTTACAAAAATTCTGCACAGCTATCTTAGGGTCAGCAAGGTGTCATCTCGTTGGGTGCCACACAGTCTCACTGAAGGATAAAAGGTCACTCGAGTGGAATGGTGCCGTGAAATGTTTAGGAGATTCAACAATGGGAACTCTCACCACGTTTCTGAGATCATTACAGGTGACGAGACCTGGATTTACCAGTATGATCCAGAAACAAACTGTCAGTCATCAGTATGGGTGTTTCCTGATGACAATCAACCTGTCAAAGTGAAAAGTGCAAAAAGTGTTGGGAAGAAAATGGTGCTCACTTTCTTTACTACAAGTGGCCATGTGGCAACAATACCACTTGAGCATCAAAAGACAGTGACTGCACAATGGCACCCACAGTTGCTCTCCCACAGGTATTCCAAAAATTGCAAGAAAAGCGTCCAAGAGCTGGACTGAGGGGCATCCCGTTGCACCACGATAATGCCTCTGCCCACACCGTCCATTTTACAATGGATTTTCTGAAGGGACTCCTTTGCAGTTGTTGACCCATCATCCTTACAGTCTGGACCTGGCACCCTGTGACTTCTTTTTGTTCTCTACGGTGAAGGCCCAACTACATGGGAAGCGGTTTTCAACACCTGAAGTTGCAATTGCAGCATACCAAGGGGAGCTGTATGCAATGGATGAAAGTGACTGGCACCAGTACTTCCAGTCAGTTCAGGAGGATGTGATGATGCATAGATGCTCAGGGAGAGTACTTTGAGAAAATGTAATGGTAAGATTTCAATTATAGTTGTTAACTGATGTGTATCTAAAAACTTTTTGAGTGACCCTCGTAGAGTTAATTAGAGCTGAATATAATACACAGAAGTATTGAAACATGTTCTCGAGAAATCAATAATTATGAGGTGAGCTGATAAATTCTAATTCATTTATTAATGACACTTATTGTCCCTTTTGTTAATAGACTAGACTTGTTTTGTCTATATTTGTTCTTTAATCCATAGCATGACTGCATTATTGTATGTTTGGACACATTAATTTGTTATATAATATTGTCAGTTGTTGAATTTGTCTAAGGAATAAAGGCAGCTGTAATATTTTATACATCATTTGCTGCTGAAGTCATGCCATTTCTTTTACTACTTAAGTTGATTTTGCACATAATTATGCCTGTTTTTACTGTGATGTATAACATGACCCCTTATCTCTGACCTAAGCCCCATAGATTAAAAAAAAAGTGACTTAAATAATGCACCAAATGGCATAAGTACAGCAGGTGAATAGTTTTATAAAATTAACTTTTTCCTCTTCTTCTTCTTCTTCTTATTCTTATTCTTATTTTTCATATGAGTTCTTTGTCACTCATTCTGGGAGGCCCTCCATGTCCTTGTGTGGTCAAAAAAAAGTATTATGTGATCTCCATAGTTAAATCCCTCTCCCAACAGGCCATTTCACTGTAAGGCCCAGGTGGTGTGTGGCACATAAAAGCACCTAAAAGGTGAGAGGTTAAAACTGCATTAATGGAATGAGTTGTATGTAAAAAAAAAAGAACTGTTTAAACATCAAAATTGTGTTAGCCTTGATGGCTAATTTGGTTCATGCCTGTGTCCTGATTAGCGGTCAATATACCGCGGCCATTTAATTAAATCATAGGGCAGGCAATACTTCACACTCTAACATGAAGCGATGTTTTTGATAAACAGGCGAATGAATCTTTGCCTAATTCCTAAAGGTAACTTACCAAATAAAACATAAATTAATTCCTTATATACTAATTTAATCCGCAGGTTTGATACCCGGCAGGATTGAAAATTTTGGTTGTTAAATTAATTAATTTGTAAAATTTTCAATTTCAGGCCCAGGAGGTGTGGTGGTGTACAATTTTTAATCACTAGATTGTACACCTGATTTGTGCATTAAATTGCAAATCCCCCTGCAGAACATATGTTGGAAAGGCATGTGGTACTGTTGATAACGATTCATCTTTGGGATGAGAATGTCAAACCTGGTGGTCCCCTTGGTGCTTTTCAACAGTAGTACGATATGTGCTAGCACCAGGTTTCACCTTCTCCCTTCTCTTCATCATCTTCCCTCACACAGCACAATTTATAGGTTGAGTAGGATTAATGCTTTTTTTTTTTCTTCTCGCCTCATAAAGCTATGCATTTTCATGGTACCGGTTTCAAATGCCTTAGACTAATGAGGTGTGATCAAAAAATGTTTATCTGACAAAATTTATAATTTGTAAATTACCTCATAGTGTTACTTCCCACCACAATTTTTGATTACATACATAAACGTACACTCATCCTATTCTCCTCTCTCTTTACACAATACAAGAATGCATTATCTGCATAAAATGGTCTGCCAATGTGGTATGTAAATTGAAAATAGACCTATTAATGCCACCTATCTGTTCAGTGCGGTACCCGAAGCACATTAAGTGCAGTGGGTGGCATTAGGAACACACACATCAAAATTGTGAAACATCAAGATTCACTTCATTTCATGTAACAACTTTAATCAGATTATACTGAGAAAAAAAATCATTTTGGGGGATTTATCTTCATATAAATGCAATAAAATTTCTGTTAGTGAGTAATTGTAGTCATAAACAGTTCAGCCCTGTTAATATTATTCGTTTTTAAACATCTTAATGATGGACAAATTATATTTGAAAAGAAAAATATACGCCTAGACTGGGGTTTGAACCCAGAACCTTTTACTCTCTATGTCAATGCTCTTCCATCTGAACTACCTAGGCCTCCAATCTAAACGTGTATTTTTCTCTTATTCATAGTTAATTCCCTAACCCCAAATGTTACGAGCCGTTGCTACGATTTTTGCAAATGGCGGCTTCTTTATTAAGAAGACTTTTTATTGGGAATTTAAACATTACTTATAAAGCCAGTAGAAGCATAAAAGTTAAATACATTTTTGTCGTCTATGTTACAAACCTAAACTTTTTTTTTCTAGTTTATCATGAATTTCCTGTGCTATTTTTAAGTTTGACTATGTGTAAAAGAGACATAAATGGACAAAAATCCTGTTGGCCTTTGATATTCACTTTTTTTTTCATAATCATATTATTTCTAATCTTTATTCACTGTCAGGTACTTCTGAAATTCTGCAGATTCGTACTCAGAACTGTTAAAATTTAGAAGTCTGAAGTTTTTGATGCTGCAATGTTAATAAACTGGCATAACAATGCTGTTTCTCTTTCTCAATTTGAAATTTTTAATGCATTTACAAAATGTATTTAGTCAATTTTGAAAATGAATTGTATCGCTTTGTCCTTGAGGCAGTCCTCCAATGAGGAAAGTTGTATATAATAATAAAATTTCTTTCACCATTTTTTTCATTTTCTATCACCTGTATTTTTTACTTACTTATTTGCTTCTTATTCTGCCTTGCTGGTGTAAAATTTTCCAAGGAAATGTTACTGGGTTCTATCCAAAACTTATGTTGAAGTCCCCAGTTCATTCTCTGATTTTATCCTTCCATGTTATTCTTCTACTTTAAAATTATTTTTTTTCCCCCTGAAGTCTTAGTTCATGAACTCTTAGGCCGATATGCAAAAATGCATTCGTGCGTAAAAGGTGTACTCAGGTATAAATCATTGAGATTCCCATTTGCAGGGACGCATTCCATCTCAGGAATGTGTTTATGCAATAAATAATTGCCAATTCGAGTGGAAATATTTTAGCCATTAACCAACCCAACTTACCATGTTCAAGCGTGAAATTATAAGCAACTTGCCATAATATGACTGCTTCAACATATATTTTTTTTTAAATCTCGTAAAATATTTGTATCAAAGTTATGTCATGTTGTCTGTTACGACTTACATGTCTCTTATATTAAATAAACAGTTTGTTAATATTGTATGTTTCTTGAAATATGTCGTAAACATTTTGAGATGAGGCCTAATAATACATATGAAACTTGGTTAAAAATAATCTTTAATTAAATGAATTAATGATTTTTCTATTATTTCATATGTAATTATAGTTAGTTACACATGAGTTTAAGCTTTATTAGCACTTTTGTTTATTAAATAAATAATAATGTATTACATAACAGTATTTTTATTTAGGTTTTAATGGGGCAATAATACGTATATCAAACAATTAAGATAAAATCAAATGTTTCATACCTCTCCTCATACTCTTTGCTCACAAAGAGGCAGTGTTCAATAGTACATATACCTATGAGCAAAGAAAAGTATGAAAAAGGAAAAGAATACATAATTAATGTTGCAACAGATAACGGTTATGAAGAAAATATGTTACACAAGAAAATAAATAAATTTAAAAGACAAAAATTAATTAATGAAAGCACACTTATAAAACAAACAGAAAAAATAAAATTCAAGAAATTCACTTATCATCCATTGAAACACTACAAGTTTCAAAAAGTTTAATATATGATTGGCACATAAGAATGAATACAGCCTTAATATGATAATTAAAAACCAATAAAAATGAAAAAATTGTAGAAGAAAACAAATCAGAAATTTATCAGATCAATTGCAGGGATTGTGACAAAATTGATATAGGAAAAACAAAAAGAAGTTTGAAAACAAGGGTGAAAGAACATCTTAGAAATGTCAAAAATGGAAAAGTCAGCAGTAGCTGCTCATGCTTGGTCCGAAAAAATCTAATTGAATCAAAAGCTAGTCTAATTAAACAAATAGATAAACAAAAGGAACTCACAGTTTGGGAAAATAATCCACATTCAGAACAACAAAGAAAAAACTTATGAACTTTCAAATTCCCACGAATCCTGGCCTGATCCAGAGGTTTATCGGTCCACCAACAGATGGAAGAAGTGGTTCTTCCGATCAACATAAAATAAGTCTTTAAGATGGGACTGCTATGGTCTTGAAATCGCGATCTACTTAGAAGATTAGTATGAGAGGAGGTATGAAACATTTTTGATTTTATCTTAAATAAACCTCATAGTGAATTATATCTATAAAAGCTCAATCAAAGAATTAATCATTTATTTTTAAAATAAGTTGTAATCAAACAGAAGCTTAAACTAATCATTTTTCTATTATTTCGTATGTAATTATAGTTAGTTACACATGAGTTTAGGCCTTATTAGCATTTTTGTTTGTTAAATTGCACCGGGACTTGAACCCTTAACCACGCGAACTGCTACCAAAGTTTGCTCCGCGTGTTGGTGCTGGATCAAACCATTGTTGTTGATAAATATTTTGAATAGAAAACATAGAATGCTCAAATTAAGATATCTTTGCCCGGGCCCATAAAAGGCAAAGATTAATTCAACTTTCCTTAATAAATTTTATCAAACATGTAATGTGTAGTAAGCTACAAGCTATAATCGTGGAAGCTTTAAGGAAAGAGGAACTCACACATGCTTGAGTAAGCTGTGGAATTTTGCCTTCATATCTGACATAGGCTAGCTACTAAATAAATAGGCAAAGGTACTTAAAATAGTCAACTAAAGTTTAATGCGAGTCAAAAAGATAGTCAGATATAACATTGAAAATAAATGAATGAATAAATAATTAATTTGACAAAGAAAATAATTCTATCATTGATCATCTACACAAAAAAAAATAATATTAAGAAACATACATACACGCTAGTCCAGCCTAGGATTGGGGTACATGGTCCTTGGGGCCCCACCCTGGCCTAAAGGACTAATAAAGCAAACTAGCTCTTCTGAGCTATATTGACCAGACTCTGACGACAACTGAACAGATGTTCATCTGATGTTAGAAAACACAGCTCTTTATGAGAGTTCACAAGGAGAGGGGAGAATGCGCGATAGCACACGGCGCGTACTAGGAAAGGAGGGGGTAGGTAGGAGAGAATTTGGCACTGTTCACAAAGATCACACACGAAATGGAGACGCGATGACATATAGGTTGCGCAGTATCGAAATCTTGATTTCGGTACAATATCGCCCCCTCGGGGCCCCTCCAAAAAGAAAAGAGTCACCACAACACCAAAATGAAACCATCAAACGTTCACAAAAAACTCACTTTTTTAGTGAACACAAGTTGGTGTAATCCCGCGTCGGGAGGGTAAGCTGACAGTTCACAACAGGATCAGGCTGAGAATATCCACAATCTTCTATCGTTTCCCATAATTTGTCCACCACACCAACCTACTCCATCAGCTATCCAGGCGCTGTATTATGTACCTTTAAGAATACTACAGCCGCCCTAGCTGAACTCGGTGGTGTTCCAGGTGACGTCAGGAAAACGATACATTACAGTTGGATTGCCGGATCGCAATCTCGATCAACGAATACTCGGGGTCGGCCGAACCCACCAAGTACACGACTGCCAGAAGTCCACTGCTCCATATCAGTGCCAAATAGGAGAAGGTTAACTGAAATTACAAAGGACAGGAAACAGAAAACAACCTCATAAAAGCTTAACATTATAAATATATGAAACATTTAGGTTACCTATGTGTCCTTTACAAAGTACATATATATATATAACAGTGGTAATTAATTAACCACAAGACACGCCTTTAACTAGCTAGCCGTGTTATTAAATTCAGTGGCCATCGACGCTTTCCAAACTCTATTAGCTCTAACCTTTAGAGAGCGCCTTACATAACAAAACGTGGATCACATTACAAAACTTTCTCAAAATCTTCCTCGTAATAAATTTAAATATCCGAATGAAAATATGGCTCCACTGGCCCACAATATTATTACGATAAACACTCTTAAGTCTTCCACGCGTAATGTTTACATCTTTAAAGTATACATGCCGATAAAACTAAATTCAAGAAACAAGGTGATAACATCTATCCAGCTAGGCATGTTTACAATACAATAGATACAGACGTAGATAAGACGTAAACAACTGTAAGAGAAGTTATTACATACATCCACAATACAGTAAACAACAAAGCAGGAAAGATGAATTCCAATATAATACGTAAACAACTTAAATGAATTTACGTAAGTCTGATAACATAAACCATAGTACACGCGACAATTCTTTTTTATTAATATCAATTTTCAACATTCTATGTTTCCACAAATCCTTCCAAATTATAAAATACCATAACAATCGTTCCATGCACTTCTCCACAGGGACTTGAAACCGGAAGCTACGTTCTATTTTGGGGCTTGAAACCAAAATCACTTTTCCTCGAAGCAAACTATCTATATTTATATTTCCCATCCAAAGCATAATTCAAAGCTTACAAGAACAAATTTCAAACTCAAAAATACGATACTAATCATTTTGAATCGCAAACCCCTTTCCATTCAAAAATAGTATACAACAACAATAAAACCGAACGCTCTGCTACCATTTTGCACCGGCGTAACCACGCTCTGCTACCATTAATTGCACCGGGACTTAAAACCCTTAACCACACGATCTGCTACCAAAGATTGCACCGCGTGTTGGTGCTGGATCAAACCATTGTTGTTGTTGTTGATAAATACTTTGAATAGAAAACATAGAATGCTCAAATTAAGATATCTTTGCCCGGACCCATAAAAGGCAAAGATTAATTCAACTTTCCTTAATAAATTATCAAATATGTGATGTGTAGTAAGCTACAAGCTATAATCGTGGAAGCTTTAAGGAAAGAGGAACTCACACACGCTTGAGTAACCTTTGGAATTTTTACTTTCATATCTGACATAGGCTAGCTACTAAATAAATAGGCCAAAGTACTTAAAATAGACAAATAAAGTTTAATGCGAGTCAAAATGATAGTCAGATATAACATTGAAAATAAATGAATAAATAATTAATTTGACAAAGAAAATAATACTATCATTGATCATCTATACAAAAAAAATAATATTAAGAAACATACATACATAATTACATACACACCAGTCCAGCCTAGGGTTGGGGTACACGGTCCTTGCGGCCCCACCCTGGCCTAAAGGACTAATAAATCAAACTGGCTCTTCTGAGCTATATTGACCAGACTCCAACTGAACATATGATGATCTGATGTTAGAAAACACAGCTCTTTATAAGAGTTCACAAGGAGAGGGGAGAATGCACGATAACCCACGGCGCGTACTAGGAAAGGAGGGGGCACAAAGATCACACACGAAATGGAGACTCGATGATGTATAGGTTGCGCAGTATGACGTAATCCCGTATCGAAATCTTGATTTCGGTACAACATTATTGGGAATTTGGCGGTGTTATTCTAAAAAAATGTAAATTTTAATCCTAGTGTGGTATATTAAATCCAATAAGAATGATATATCCAGTAGTTCAAGGTCAACCTTTAGCTTGTACAATTGATATCGATTTTTAATACACTAAAATGCATAAAATTTTAATCCTAGTCACTAATTTGTAAGCAAGATTTACCTTTTAAGGAAAAGTAACCATGATGAGTATCTCTGCTTTCTAAGGTTTCAATCTCTGCCATTGATTACTCACCACAACAACATACAGAGAAATAGTTCTTTCTGAGTCCACATTTGAAGTTAGATATCACATGGGTACACTCTGGTCGTTTCAAGTCTTCTTTTATGAGGCCTCGAGAACAACATAGCCTTTTTAGAATTTAGAACATTCAGTGACACTTGCATATGACAATTTCTTCAATTCCACCATGGCACTGTCGGCACTGATAATTTGATTACTAAGTGTCCTGGGGTTAAATAATTTACTAACTGCTGCAAACACCAATTTTGAAGGGTTTTTCCACAATCAAGTTTTACAGCTTCGTAAGACTCTTCTGTGCAGTAGTTTGCAACTGGTTCACCACTTCAGCTTTCCTGAGAGCCGTCAATTTCTTGCAACAAAGTTGTGAGTTGTGTCAAGAATACCTCTTTTGTTAATATATCAAGCATGTTATCCATAACCTTTAGTTTGGAATGAAGAACATGAGCTGTGGGACAAATGTTACCTTCCAAGAAGGTAATAAAATTAACAAATCGGTTGCAGTTAACAGCAACAAATTGAAACTGAACTTTTGTGATGGCTAAGAATTAGGGACTTACATCTTTAAGAAACTTCACGCCACTGTTTTCTTCAGCCAGCTGCTCCATAAATTCCAATATGTCATCAAGGTATTCATGCAGCTTCAAACCATGTATTCCATCTAATTTGTACTGGCATGGGAAAATGCCTAACTTTTCCAGGGTCATTCTCATATTTCTTACGAAGAAAGTCAAGATACAAATGCGTCCTTTCTCTTGTATTGAGAAATGCAGCTTTTGTTTTAGCAAAAGTTATGTTCAATTCATCTAGACTGCATTGTCAAATCTGACCCACCAAGTTGATCTTGTGGGCCCAGCATTGAATATGATCAAGTTTCTCCCCCACTAAGCCTTTTAGAGTATTGGCACATAAAGTCATGTACTGTGCTGAGTCGATAATAATCCCTAGCACATTGTCATATCCAACTTCATATTTATTTAAAGTGTCCACAATACTTTGAATGCATGTTGAGCCAGTGGCTTTGTCAAGCACAACACTGACAGCCAAGTAAACTCCTTGCTGATCCGTGGCCTCCAAAAGACGAAACAGAATATTAAATATGCAGTTTCCAGACTTGTCAGTTGTTTCATCACGCTTGATGAAAAGTTTTTTGTCCTTTACTATTTGTTTCAATTCCTCCACTTTTTTTATCCCAATAATTGGTATGTAATGTTGCCAAATTCTATCTGCAGAAGGCAAGTCACAACTGCCCTTTATATATTTGCCCAACCATTCTCTCATCTTGGGATGATCTAACTTTTCCACAGAAATTCTTGCACTCAAAAATTCCTCCGTAGTGTCTACAATGAACTCTGTTTTGTCTTCTTTTGCTTTCTTAACCTGTAAAAAGTTCCTTCAGCAGATAATTGGCACTTCATTGATGTCTTCTTATTCTTAGCATTTTTGTGAGTTTCACTGGCTATATGTTTTAGCAACGTGTCTTTTCATATTCTAGTCTTTTGTCACAGTACCGGCACATCAATATTTTTTATCATTTA
Organism: Diploptera punctata; assembly: GCA_030220185.1. Lineage (NCBI taxonomy): Eukaryota > Metazoa > Arthropoda > Insecta > Blattodea > Blaberidae > Diploptera > Diploptera punctata. The sequence goes on from JASPKZ010001223.1 coordinate 1,316,959, forward strand.
CAAAAAAAACTTCCACTGCTGAATTTGTGTACCCTACCTGTGGCTGACACGCTTGGTTTTGGCATGACAATAGGTAGAAAATTAAAAAAACAAATGATAATGAAAATTACTTGAGACTTAAGTGAAACACAAAATGACCAAGGTATACATTTCACATTCAGTGAACATATCTGTTGATTAAAAGAAAGTTTGAAGGGGGAATTAAAATTGCACGAGACCATTGTTGTTCAAACTGCCAGTATTTGTTTCGTTACATTTTGTTAAAAATCCAAGTTTAGATATGCAATCCAATTGAAAAAATGTGTTTATGTTATTAAATTCTGTGTTAATTAAATTAGGAATAATAATATTTATCAATATGAAATAATTACTCATGCTCCATTGTTAGCTTATTCAAATTTGACAGTGCTTATATCATTGTCAGGTTGCTGCTTATACTTAAAGAAATGTTTTCTTCAGATTTGAACATACCATTATTTAATAATGATTGATATAAAATTGATAACTATGTCTGCAAATATTTAGGGGGAAAAACTTATCTTACACATTAATATAATTTATATTTCTTGGAATTCATGTTGGCTATAGAACTTAAATTCTACAGAGAGAGATCATAATATTACCTCTTTGTTGTGAACTGTGTTGCAACTATTTCCCTTTGCAAGAGTGCATGGAAGAAGCAGATATGGCAGTTAAAAAGAAGATGAAATCTGAAAACAGTGTTTAAAAATGCATTACGAAAATGTTGTGAATAGAACAAAAAATCTCTGGAATTCGTTGAACATTTTAAAATTCGGTGTTATTTCACGTTATCATAGGATTTCGCGATTCATAAATGATTTTCTTTTTTTTTTTTTTTGAGATTATGGGAAGTGGAGTTAAGAAGTGGTACAAGAAAATGACAAAATTAGAGCATTTCGCGTTATCGTGATTCGCAAACTTCACGGATCTCTAATTATTATTTGTGTGAAATACTTAAACTGACTAGGCTACTCATTTCTAATCTAGATAACTATGCATATAGTAGACACTAATGTTTATAAAACACAAACCATGATTATTATGAGTTAAGTTAATTTGGCTATCACAAATATGAGGTGAGACAAAATAACCCAACTCATAGTAATTAAAATGAATATATTTAAATATTAAATACACAAACCGTAGTTAATGAGTTGTAATTATCTCACCTTATACACTTGTGTTTTTCACAGTACAGGACCGCAATTTCAGGAACAGTTGTTCAACCATCTTTGCACAGAGAGTGTATGAGGTGAGATAATTACGACTCATTGTATTTATTAACTTTCATTCCTCATATTGTTATTTCCCATAAGTTTTATGAAACAAAACAATACTTTTTTGTAAGTCTATATTCTATAAAAACTATTACATCCTGTTTTTGAGATATGACATGGTCACTTAAAAACTCCAAGTTGTCACCAAAATTTTATATTTAAAATATAAAAATAGATACCTGAGACCTCAGTCTTCCTCAACTTTGGATATAAGATGTGGAGTACTTTCGGAGCACATGCTCCGTCATCAGCTTGTAAATTGGTCCAATTTACATATCTTCCTTTTCTATCCTTCTTTCAATTTCCCATGCATAGACGGCCTTTGGTAATCTTACATCCTGCATTCTTCTTACGTGTCCATACCATTTTAGCCTTCTGTGATCAAGGTATATTAAAAAGGACCTAAATTAAATTGAGAACAGTAAATCCTAGATATATCATGTTTGATACCAAATTACTCAGGAAACAAATATTATTCAAATCTCATAATATTATATTAACCAAACCACATAATCAGATTGCTATAATAACTATGACTAAGGGTTAATGACAGGTGCCCTCGTTATTACGATAAGGAGTGACGAACAAAAAATTTGGTTTGGAGTAAAAGTGTTTCTAGGAGAGTCTTTGTTGTGAAGACCTGAAAAGGGTTGAGTAACAAAAGTTATGCTCCAAGTTACTTCAATTGCATGACGGTTGATATTTTATGACTCGGGAATTTAAGATTTCTAGCCAAAATATAATTTTCCCAGCGTTACAGGAGAAACTTAAAAAAACATATTAAAATGAATGTCAAAATTTTAATTATTTATGACTGTGGGAATACTCGCTCTAGGAATGTTAACTGTCCCAATACATGCTAGTAGTCCTAGCGAAACTTAGCAATATCCTGGACAAACCTATTTAATATATGCCAACGCACTGTGTCTAGATAGTTTTGGTCAATAAGAATTATTGTGAGCGAGAAGTGAACTCGCCTATTGATGTAGACCCTCAATTTCCTTATTACGAAGGGATTCTTAAGATATTACTTGCTCTTCTATGGCAGTTACACAAAGATGTATTTCTAAATTACTCATCAAGTCGTTCAGGAACTTATAATACTTTACTAAAATGAATTCGTGTTAAAATTATTGTGGATATAAAGAACTTAGAATTATTGGACTCAGAGCGAATTATTTTGAAGAACTTCGTCAATCCTCTGGAAAAGACAACTCGAGTGCGACTACGTTCAAATAAAGTTAATTATTGCTACGAGATATTACGTAAATAACGATAACAGGCAGAAATAGAATTTCGTTCGGGTAATAAATAAATCGAAGTTCCATTACTCTAAATAATTATTCAAAATTAAAGAAGTTCACTTCTGGCGAACATAAAGTCCAGTATAAATGTATGCTATTCTAATAGTGTTCTGTCCTAGGGCAGGTCTTTCACTTCAATCATAGTAGTTTTATGCTATGCTTTGCAGCTTTACTATAGTTGGTTCCAGATGTCTACGGAGCAGATGTAAACAGTGGTTGTAACGGCGAAAAAGCGCGCTTCACAAGCGGATAAACCTTACAAGTACATCGACACGCAGTTACGGTTTCATAACATATTTGTTTAACAACAATGAAATGCAATACTGACAATAATAATGAAAGTAATAATGATACAATAATAATATAATAGTAATACTAATACTACTACTAATAATAATAAATAATGCTAATACTAATAATGAATACCAATAATAATAATATATTAATAAATAGTAAATGCCAATAATAATAATACTAATAATATAATAAAAATAAATAATACTAATATTAATAATAAATACCAATAATAATAATCTCTAACCGCCGTGTGAGGGTTCTCCTTCAATAACGTTTTATAAACGTTTATAATTGTCTGTATTTCTCCCGAACGAAATCCTTCCCTCTGTTTATGTTTCTTCACAGGAGACATTCTGGAAGGACCTGGCATAGAATTATCGGACATCTTTTCAGAAAGGGATACTGCACTTATTAAAAAAAACACTTGCACACGCATATATCACATTCACTACTGTAGGCTCAACACTTATTTAATTTTACTGAGCATAACGCTTCATCAATACTTAGCACATAAGTGATACTGAGGGGAAAAAAACAAGAACTTGTGTTGTAATAACGAACTCACTGGCACAATCGAAACCGTAGAGTCATGGCCGTGAGGACATAAGCTCTCCATATATCCCTATCCTGAGCTAATGTTTTCCAATCATTCCCTGTACAATCTACTTTCCTCAAATCATAGTTAATGTTATTCTCCCACCTCATTCTTGGTCTACCAACTGGGTGTTTTCCCTCTGGTTTTCCTATAAGAAGTTTCCATGCACCTCTTTCATTCCCCATTCGTGCTACATGTCCTGCCCATCGCAGTCTACAATACTTAACTGTTCTTATTATATCTGGCTTCCTATAAAGACCATGTAGTTCACTGTTATGTAGTGTTCTCCATTCAACTGTCTGTTCATCTCTCTTTGGTCCAAAAAATTTCCTAAGAACTTTATTCTCAAATACTCGTAATCTCCTTTCCTCCCTTAAAGTAAGAGTCCATGTTTCGCACCCATATAATATAACTCGTAGAATAATAGTTTTATATATTTTCATTTTTACGTTTTTTTGAAAGGAGTTGAGACGACAAGAGTCTCTGACATATCGTAATATTGTGAATAATGCTGATGTGGGATTTCCAACCAGACACTTGCAACGCAACCAATGACCTCCAGCATTTTAAATGAAGGGGAGGGCTGGCTTACTGCTTTGCTCCGAAGACATCTGGAATTTGGTATAGGGAATCATAGGTGTGGTAGCTTCCCGTTGCTTTCCACTCTATGAAGGATAATGATGATGATGATGATAAGGGACAGATGATGTTCGGGGACCTTTTGGACCTTAAAGCTATCTGACATTTGTCTTACAGGTGAGGAAAAACCCCGGAAAACTGAAAATATATAGTGAAAATAATCTGCTAGTCTTTGATTTATATTACATATAATTAAAAGTTAGTATGCTACGATGGCTTAGCCCAAAGTTGAGCCTTAGCCTCTCCTTTGTTAGGAGTTACTAGACAAAGTTAATTTAGTTACGCTTATTTGCCCATAGATTACATGAATGGTATGCGGTCAACATACCAACCCAGTGAGACATCAAGATATTATTAGAATGATGAGTCGGCAAATTTTGGTCAGCGTCATTTTTATTCAGGCAAATGATTTTTACGAACCTGAAAATCTTCGGACTCAGAATCCAGAGGACTTGCTCCTTGGATTTTTCCATCCTAAAAAAATCAATATACCCGGCCGCGTTTGAACCTACGATCCTCGGACCAGAGGCAAGGAGCATATAACCACTAGTCGACTGCGGCCGACAAATAAATATTAGTGTCGCTATTATTTCAGCATCCTTCTGTTATACCTTTGATAAAAATCCCATGTCTATCGAAACCATACAAACTTAGCCTGGAATACTAATGATCCTTTTCTAATCCAGCAATAAGGACCCCACATTAAAATAATTTGTCATAATGTCACGCAAACAAATTATAAATAACCCAATAGCTATCTCTCATAATATACCTAAGTTGTTTAATACCATTGGTCTAAATAGTGATTCATTTTATTTCGTATTTTATTCATCCTAATCTCTTGCAATCGTATTTCCATGCGCTACCTGCCATTGGTTTTGAGTAACTGGGCTCGGAGTGCTGAAGGAGTGGAAATAAATACACATGGAGGGTGAAAGATTAAACTGTAGCAGGGCCGGAAATAAGTGCTCGAACACCCCGCCCCTCCTATCCAACCCTATTCGGAGAGGCTGATAAACATAAACTAAGACACTGCTACTTATTTTTCAGTTGTGTTCTTTCATTGGGAGTGCACCTGATGCGGGTAGGAGGGGTGGGCCGTATTTTCATACTCAGTGAGCAAGTTTTAACAGACTTCAGCTATAGTTTTCTGTCTTGAATACAGCTGTAATGTTTATATCGGTTGCAATGACAACGAACGGGAAGCCTGCATTATTCAAGATATTTCTGATAAGGTTTAGCAAGAAGCTGTCCAAAACAAGGCATTCTGTAGCATCAACCCCCCCCTTTTAGCATCTTAAGATAGATAATTTTTTAAAGAAAGTCTTGTAAAATGCAGGCCACAGGGGTGTAACATCCTTCGGTCCTTAGTTTTTTTTTTCACTATGTGTTATAACTGAGAATATAGTAGATGTATCGGATTGCATATGGCCATCTAATAGTTTCAAGACTAGTTAATATAATTGTAGCTTCAATATTTTAGTTATAGAATTGTGTTTTTAATTAAATTTCATCAATTATGCTAGCAGTAATATTGCTACCGAAAGGATTACCCAGGCCGAAGACGATAAGCCAGACGAAAAAAGTACCTTGGTCCAAAGAGTGACAATATTTAACATAAAAATACGACCATCAAGCAATGCTGACGTGGATTCCACTGGGGTAAAATTTTCCGATCCGATTGAGGGTCTTTCCACTTTTCAGCGGTTGCCCTTTTACCAGCCGGCTGCTGGCCCTTCACATCCACATGTGTCAATCACAGAGGTAGATGATCAACAGCCAGTGTAGGGGTGACATGTGGTTACCATGTCGGGTCCCCTAGCCGTTAGAGCTGGTTCCTCAACCTGGAGCCGCTACTTATTGTAGCTACCCAATTGCCTCACGATGCTGGGTGGGCACCGGTCCCATACTGGCCGAAATACCATGAGAAAATTTCTTCCCCCATGGAGACTCGAACCAGCGCAAGTCCCGTAGCTCTGCGCCAAGGCTTGTAAAATTTTCCAGAGGTAAAATAGTCCCCTCATTCGGATCTCCTGGCGGGGACTACCCCAGAGAATGTTAGGGCATTATGTAATAGTGCGGCAGTAGAAATATTAACAGGGAATTAGATAAATCACCCTTGGATGTAGTAGCTTTACAAGAAGTTAAATGGCCAGAAGAAGATGGGAATCAGGAAGTTTTACATTATACAACGAGTTTTTACAGTCCGTGAGGATTAATTGTCAAAAGTTTCTGCTATCCTCTTCTAACCTTGAGTGCCGTCCTTGTCTAACAATATTCACAATAACATTTGTGGTCAATATCTTTTATCAAAATTCTTCGAAATGCTTAGGAGTTAGTTTGTTGTGCTGGTGTTGTTATAAAATTAGAAGAAATATGTTTTTGGTGTTAGAGAGTTATAATACGTATATAGGTCCTATATACAGAGTGCGGCATAAATCACTTAAACCATGCACAAGGTTGCAGAAGGGGGAAAAATCAAACTGGGGTTTGATTACGGAACCTTCAGAATATAATATCAAACACTACTACTTGATACGTACGATACATATTTTGAAGTTTTTTGTTACCTACTTATGTACATACCTATAAGTCATAGGTCCAAAGTATGAGTCCCGATGAAGGTCAGATTTTTTAAACTGATCAAAACCCTCTGGTGGCACCATGGACCTGGGGTCGATCCAGCTTCTAACGGAAATGAGTACCAGATAAATGCGATTTTTACGCAGAACTGGCTTCTCGTGTCAATCGTCGAAAAAGGTGGGAGTCTTAATATCTTGCTACCCCATAGATCTCCTAAGGCGTGTAGTGAGATCACTTTAACCTTTCTTCATTCGAAGGATAACGCTACATGAAATCCAGCCTCTACTAATAAATAGTGCTGATACTATCAGACGACGAACTGCATATCGGTTTGCGCGATGCAGTCTCTTGTGTACTGTTCAGTATTACAGATAATGGCAGCATGGTTAGATCTGCAGAGCTTACGTGTTAGTGATTCTCAACTTGGCATGATTCAAAGATGCTCATCTAAGCAGTACATTTATTACAGAGATTTCAGACCTTATGAAGCTGCCAAAATCAATATATTTTTATAAGGTGGAAACATGATAACTCTATCAATAACTACTTGGTAGCCCACATATGTCCGGAAGGGATCGCTGACTTTTGTCTAAAAATCATCGATTGTCAGCTCAGTCAAAGACTCGAGAATTCAACCATGCTATCAGCAGTGCAGTTAGCACCATGACTGTTCGTCGTAAGTTAAGGAAATTGTGCTGCCTTGGCCAAACATTTCCCCTGTGAAAATTAAGCGTCGTTAGTGGACAGTGTAATTCTGCTATCTTCAGGGTCGTTGGAGTCTGATGGGAGGATTTCGGAGTGGCGAATGCCAGGAGAGCGATATCTGTCAGCCTACAGAGAAATATAGAGGAGATGACATTACAGTGTGGGGCTGTTTCTCATGGTACGATCTTGGTCACCTGCAAAACTGAATAATAGCCTAAACGCCAAAGGTTATGAAGATATTCTAAATAGTTTTGTACTACCTACCTTAGACGACCAGTTTACTGATGAGTGATGACTAGGGCTCGAAAGTTGAGGAAATATGTTTTTTATTTTATATCTGAAGACGAGACCCAACATAATATAAATACATTTTGGGTCATTGTAGACCAGAAAATTGTGGATTTTATTTGTCCTTTTTTCAACTTTTTTGGTTTATTGGTCCTTTTATGACCTTTTTTTAGGTCTTAACGGTTTTTTTTCAACTTTACCATCTTTTGACTTGATTTATACCATTTGTATAATTCAAGTTCCTGCAGAGTCTAGTCTTAATTCCAAAGACTTTTAAAAACAATCCAGTTTTACTTTCTAAAAACTTTTCACATTCCAAACATTCCGCGAGAAACTATTGAACCCTCACAAAATACCATGTTATTTTAACCCCAGCCTACTGATTGCCTCAACTATTTTGACTTCAAATTTTGTAAGAAGTTGCCACTTCGTGACAATGAACTCGAGCAGAGGGTGAAAGCAGCGAGGTTTTCTTTATCCATACGTTAGCAACTGCAACACTTTTTATGTCCTTTTCCAGTTTTTTAGGTCTTTTGTAGGATATATTTAGGTCTTTTATGAGTATTTTATAGGTCCTCAACATCCGAGCCCTAGTGATGACCATTTTTTGTATCAGCATAATAAGGCTTCATGCCATAAAGAAACGTTTGTAAAGAGATGGTTTGGAAACAATAACATTCAAGAAAAGGTCTGGTCAGGCACGAGTCCCGGCCTCAATCCAATGGAACACCTATGCAATGAATTAGAACATATCGCTTTAGATCCAAATGACTCACAGCTCTGCAAGCAGAATGGGTTGCCATTCCTAAACAAAGTGGTGAAACTTCCGGTGTGAGTACAGGTACAAGTACAGTGCGTGTATTTTTTAGTATATATATATATATATATATATATATATATATATATATATTATTAACAAGACAAGTGTTATCGTGGAAATACGCCTTTAATATATTTATCTACACACAGGTAAAAAAAGTAAATATCTAAGGTACGTAGATACCTGACTGTAAAATAGTTTATACGTAAAAACAGAGAGGTTAAAGGAAGATAAACACATGCCGAATACAAACCGGAAGTGTCGTAAAACCAAAGATGGCATCTGGAAAGGAAAACCAACGAGAAGAGAAATGCGGGTCATGTCATCAGGATTTCGAAGACGGAACTCCTGCAATCCAATGTGAAGGAGCATGCGACCTCTGGTACCACAAAGACTGCGCAGGACTCAAGCAAGGAGAATTTGACATAATGGGGAAAAGTAACTGCAACCTAACATGGATATGCAGAAGCTGCAAAGCGACCATGCAAGCAACAAAACACCAAGGAAATCTAACCCAGCAGTTGATGACAAAAATAGAAACCATCATGAGACGAAGAACCCAAAAATAGAAGAACTAGCACAAAAGGTAGATCTCGAGACGGACTATATCACACACAAGTTCGATGCAGCCATAGAAGAGAAAATCTACAAGACCATTAACCAAAGCACAACCCAAAGACAAAAAGTGATACAAACCAAAGTCAACGCAACCACAAGAGAAGAATTTCCACCACTACCAAAAACAGGAGACACCGATCGAACCCAAGAAGACCGTACAATAAAAGACACAGGAATTAATATGGAGGAAGATGAAGCAAACCGCCTTACGATAAACAGACAGACAACACACACGACATATAAACAAAACCCTGATTGGCACAAAAAAGGACGAAACCGACCTACAGGCAGCGGAATAAACAGCGTGGCTATTCGTAGGTAGAATACAACAAGGAACCGCATCAAAAAAAAGTAATAAATTACTTAAGTAAAAATGGAATCCAAGGGGACGTCACATGTGAAGAAATCGTCAAAAGAGGGAAGACAAAAGCGTCCAAAATCAGCATTCCCTTCGGATATAAAAAATTAACATCTAACCCAAACTTCTGGTCTACGGATACAATCGTGAGGCGATTTCGCTTTCCCGCCCAAGGAAGAAGAAATTACGAGGGTGCATCCCTCGAATAATCTCATTAAAATACTCCTATGGAACGTCGAAGGTTTAAAAGGACTAATTAAACTAGCCCCAACAAATATATTAGACAATCCAGACATCCTAATACTCACGGAAACTTTTCTAACAGAAAACATCGACATACCAGGGTACTACGCTATCCACACACTAGCAAGAAAAACGGAAGGAAGACCAGCAGGAGGGGTGTCCATATTCTACAAACAATGGATAGGACCAATGAAAACTATATACAAAGAAGAAAATCTGATAATCGCGAAAACAAACACATTCACAGTAATAGGCACATACATACGCCCCAACACGGAGGTAGAAGACATAATGGAGGTCTAAGTAACTCACTCCGAAAGATAACCAACCCCGACAGAAAATATATTATTAGCGGGAGACATGAATTGCAGAATTGATAAACCATACATGAAATGCAGAACCACTCTCGCATTCCTGGAGGAAGAAAATTTCAGCCTAGTGAATGATCCAAAACAAAAAACCTACCTCGCTCCAAACGGAAGCAGCACCATCGATCTGGTGTTCTACAAAGGAGACAACATACATACCATAAAACAAGAAGGCGTATGGACATCATCAATAACCCCACTGAGGAAACACATCCCCATCCTGACAAAACTATCAATACAAATACAAAAAACACCAAAAACAGAAAACCACAAGACAAAGATATCCAGAAAACTATATGTAACACAATTAGAAAAAGAAACACACAGAATGACAGAAGCAGAAACAGCGATAGAAGAAAACAACCTAAGTCTAGCTCTGACAACAATAAATAAAATGATAAACTCAGGTATAACCCAATCACATAACAAAAGGAAAGCGAAACTCTGGTTTGACAAAGAGTGCTATGCAGAACGATAGGCCACATTAAAGGCATTACACACAGCCAGGAGATCAATGCAACAAAATGACTTAAGAACATACGGAGGACAAAGAAGAAAATACAAAAAACTTCCTAAAACAAAAACAAGCGGAATACTTAGAAAGAGAAGCTGAAAGAATGGCTGAAGATGCACGAAATAATCCTTTTATGGCCACTAGACCGAGGAAATCAACACGAACTAACAATGTGACAATGGAAAAATGGGAATCCCACTTCACCAACACCCTCAACAAAACCAAACAACATAAAGCATTCGACATAGAAGACAAACAAACGGACACATTCCTCCCCATCACAGAAGAGGAAATGCTTGAAGTCATCAACTCAACCAAACGTAACAAGGCAGCCGGCCCTGACGGGCTATTCTATGAACATCTGAAAGACTCGGCAAGGGTCCTGACGGGAACTTGGACCAAACTGTACAACAAATGTCTACAACTGCGAAAAATCTCAGATGAATGGAGGAAATCAACGTTAAAGACATTATACAAGGGAAAGGGCGAAACAGACGACCCCAACTCATATAGAGGGATCGCGCTGGAAAACAACAGTTTTAAAATATTGACCAAAATCTTAACTAAGAGATTAACAAATGAAGTCGACTCAAATATATCAGATGAACAATTCGGTTTCCGAACAGGTAGAGGAACCGTACATGCCGTAGAGGGTCTGCTGAAAGATATCGATGAAGCATTATGACTAAACAAAAGGAAATTCTACGCGGTATTTGTCGACTTCACCAAGGCCTTTGACCTAATAGATAGACACATGCTGACAAACAAACTCCAATCCATTACAAACGAAAACGCCCTATCTGGAATAATAAAAAACATTCTGGCATATAACATCATAAATATAGATGATACAAAAAGCAAATCTAAAGAAATAATCCAGACCAATGGCGTATTACAAGGAGATCCCATCAGCCCCATACTCTTCAACATTGCAACGGCAGACGCCATAATGACAATAAGACAACAATCAATAGAAACCATAATCTATATATACGCAGATGACATGGTTTTAGGATCCCCGGATAAAAAAGAACTTCAAAGTGCTTTCAATGCATTAACAAACTGGGCAGAAGAAAATGGACTCAAAATAAACAAAACCGAAACTCTACAAATGATCTTCAGGAAAGGTGGACGAGTAGCAGCAGATGACAACCTACAATATGAGGAAGGTAGAGTCGAAATTGTAAACTCTTTCAAATACCTCGGAATTACTCTGCAAACAACACTAACTTTCAGACTCCACACAAAAGAGAGAATAGTGGCCGCCATGAAAGCAATATATGACATACAGAACATTCAGAAATTATCATTAAAAACGGCGATGTGCCTATTTAGAACAAAATCTTACCAGTAATGACATACGGACTCCACCATATCTGGGAAAAACTATCAAAACAAGATCTTTACATCCTAGAAGGAATCAAATCGAAATTTCTAAAGACCATAATGGACATCTCAAAATATAAACGTTCGCGCCTCACTTACGAACTAGCAAGAGAGACTTTTCTCATAGAAGATCTGAGGACAGCACTAACATTACCATCAACAGATAATACAGAAAAACATATTCTAGAGAGGCGAAAGAAGAGGGAAGAAATTCCATCGGACTTCTACGGCACCAACGCCACGATAGACCGGACCTGGACAAATGCCAATCAGAAACTGAGACATGTGGTGATCAAGCTAGCGATACATGGCTACCATCACAAAATATGCAGAAACACGTCCTACCTCGACGCCAACGACCACTACATATGCTCACTATGCGGAGAACGCTGTGAAAAATACCATATCAACAAATGCAGAAACAATAACAAATCACTTTGTGACATAGCAAAAACTAATGAATCAAACTCCTTTGCACGTTAGTCCTAAACAGACATTCATATTATATTATTTTTGGTCTGGACATCTTACCTCAATATTAATGTTGATTTGTTCTTGGACATGTTTCAAAACAATTCTGTTTTATCGTCAGCTTTCCCAGACTGGTTTTATTTATGTTGCATTATGTTGCACCACCTGGATGTCGATGTCAGCTCCATCCTGTGGTTGGCCAAAGAACCTCCAAACAAGGTCACCCTCCATCGGAATATCAAAATTCATAACTCTGTTTCTGTTCTTCTGAATATAAATTTTTTTCCCAAATAGTCAGCTCTTTTGTATTTTCTAACTGTTTTAATAATTTAGTGTCTGAATTTATATTATGTTTTTTCGGACCAAACATGAGCAGCAACTGCAGATTTTTCAATTTCTCCATTTTTAATATTTCTTATGTGTTCTTTGGTTCTAATTTTTAGGTTTCTTTTTGTTTTCCCTATATATACTGTATATTTTCACAACCCATGCATTCAATTTGATATATTCCTGACTTTTTATTTTTATCAGTTTTTTTCATTTTTGTTGGTTTTTATTACTTTATTTAGACTGTAGTTATTTTTTGGTGCTAATTTAATATTAAACTTCTCAAATATATTTGGAAATTTATTATGTACCCAGGGGTGATATGTGAATTTCTTAATTTTTTTCATAGGTGGTTCTTCTTTTTCAAGATTACTTCTGTTTATCATTTTTTGTTTTTTATACTTTTCATCCTTTTATGTACCATTTTTTCATCACAACCCATTTTCTCTTGCTACTTTGATTACGTGTTTTTTCTCATGTTTGAAATCTTCTTCGTTTAAGGGTAAGTTTACCAATCTATGAGTTAAACTATTAAATGCTGCTAATTTATGTCCAATTGGATTGAACCGTGTTGATTTTATAAAATTTCCCGTATGAGTTTCTTTCCTATGAATCCTGAATTCAATTTTTCTTTTTCTTCGTCTTCGTTCTGGACCAATTTAAGATGGCCAAGAAATGGGTTTTGGTTGTATTGTCTTTCTAATGTTCTGTGGTGAATTTAAATGTTTGTTACTCTGTAAATGTTAATAGTTTTAGGGGAATCTTCTACATGTTTTTCTTTAACAATACAAATTATATTCACTCAACATATCTACTCCAAAATTTAAACATCGGGGATGTGCTTTAGTGATTTTACATTCAAAATCGCTCATAAATAAAATTGCCAGGAAAGGTGATAATGGGTTTCCCATTGAGAGCCCTGAATTTTTTGTCTATAGAACTACTGCCAGTGAATGTACAAAACATTTGGTCACTGCATAACTCAGTTAATTTCCAATAATCTTCTTTGAATCTCTCTGTCTATGTTGTTTTTCTTAACCAATTGTTCAATATCTCCAAAGTTTTTTGTTTCAGTAACATTTGTGAATAGTGAAACTACATCAAACGAAACCAACCTATCTGTGGGTTCAATTTTCACTTTTTCTATTTCCTTAAAACTAATTCCAATGAATTTTCAATCTGCAGACTTTTCAAAATTATTAATTCTTTTAAATTTGATTATTCAGCCATGGGAGGTGGTCGAAATTGTGTGGTAGTTGGGGGTTGTGTGGGTGCCAATGGATGTGGATAATGTATGGTGTGCCGGTCGAATGTGTTGTTTTGTGCGGGCCGTGTTGTTGTGAAGTTTTGGAAGGTCGCATGTGATATTAGGGTGTTCTTGGTGGTTGCTTAGCTTTTAATTTAAATTTGGTTCTGTTCTCTCTTGGATAGAAGTTGGTAGCAATTTTAAAAAAAGTTTCCACTTTTTCTATGGTTTTTGGTAGGGGGTCAGTCTTAATTTTTTTATACTCTTTTTCTTTCAAAAGTTCTTCCATTCTATTTTGGTAATCTTCTCTGTCCAGAATTATAATTTGGTTACCCTTATCTGATTTGCTATATAAAACATTTTTGTTATTTATTTCTTTGAGTGTTTTTAAATTCTCCTTACAAACTGGCGTTTTTATTTGCTATTCTTTATTTATATTCAAAATTTCTTCACATTTGTTTTGTGCTGATGATTATTTTTTGCTTGCTGTAAACTAGACCCTTCTGAATTGAATTTTCAATGTCTACTATGTATTCTTGGCTAACTCTTCTATTTGGAATAATCTATTGCTGTTTGTGTAGTACCGGTTTTTTCTAACAATTTTTGGGTCTCTTTAGGTTAAAGGGTTGGGCTTTGAATGAAAATTTTAAAACATATTTCTGGGGTGGATTCTGATGTTTTCTCTTCATTTCTGGTTGTGATCGTTCTGATGTTTGGATTTATTTGATGTTTTCTTCGTTGTTCCTGTTGATTTATTGTAACAAAATTATTTAATCTTTGTCGCTTTTTTTTCTCAATGTTTCTTTTTCATGGTTAGTGTGCAGAAGAAAGTGAAAAATTTATTTTCTAGGTTTTCCCACATGATGTTTCCTAATATTTTAGACAATTTGATGATGTAACAAATAAATTTCAATATCCAGATTACTGATTATTTCAAAGTGTTTATTCTCTTTTAGTTTTAGTAATTTGTTATCAAAAATTTTTTGTTGTTGGCTGTTATTGTTACAAAAAACAAAAAGAACCTGAAAATTAGAACCGAAGAACACATAAGAAATATTAAAAATGGAGAAATTGTTAAGAATGTCCTGCAGGTTGGGCTTCTGCATGGTTTGGTCTGACAAAAGCATAAATTAAATTTCAGACACTAAATATTTTAAAACAGTTAGAAAATGCAAGAGAGCTGAACTATTTGGGAAAAAAATTTATATTCAGAAGAACAGAAAACAGAGTTATGAATTTTGATATTCCGAGGGAGGGTGACCTTGTTTGGGGGTTCTTTGGCCAACCACATTGTCATGGGGAGCTGGGACGATCGAACATCCAGGTGGTGCAAACATAATGGCAACATAAATAACACCAGTCTGGTGAAGGGCTGACGATAAAACAGAATTGTTTTGAAACATGTCCAAGAACAAATCAACATTAATATTGAGGTAAGATGTCCAGACCAAAAATAATATAATTAAAATAACCTCAAAATATAACTTCCTAAAATTAAATATTAAACATTCATATACTTACTGAAAGTATTCACTCTAAAATGAATGCCAGGAATCTGTGTTAATACTATCACAAAGGCACAAAGGATGAACCCACTGCCTATTAAATTTTAGTACCTGAGTGTGTGTCAATGGGAATGATTGACTAAGAATTGTTGATGAGTGTCCCTGTACTTTTAGCTATATAATGTAAATGTATACCGCAATAGACCTACATTTGTCGGCCCTGGTGAACTAGTTTTTGCCATCCTCGCCTCTAGTACCAAGGTTCGCCGGTTCAAACCTAGGCTAGGCTGGGTAGATGTATATTCAGGACGTAAAATCATAAATATGAGTTCCTTGTAAGGGAATTAAAGACTTGGGTCCCGTATCAAATGTTTACGGCAGGTAAAAATTCGAGTCCCGCGCCGTAGCCGAGTGGTTAAGGCAAGATGCCTTGGCACAGAGCTATGGGACTTGCGCCGGTTCGAGTCCCCATGGGGGGAAGAAATATTCTCATGAAATTTCGGCTAATATTGGACCGGTGCCCACCCAGCATCGTGAGGTATTTGTGGGTAGCTACAATAAGTAGCAACTCCAGGTTGAGAAGACCAGCTATAACGGCTTGGGGGACCCGTCATGCTGACCACATGTCACCCCTACGCTGGCTAGATGATCGTCTATATCTGTGATTAACACATGTGGCCGTAAGGCCAGCAGCCAGCTGGTAGGCCAAGTTCCTTCTAGGCCTGTCGCGCTTGGAGTTTAAAAAAATCGTGCCTGAAAAGAGGTCTCTGAGAAAAAATTCTCAGCTTTTCATTTGTATCTTTTAATGCTCAGTTCATCATTTTTGTGATGTGATTACACACATCCTCCATCCATCGCAGTCTTGGTCTTCCAACGTTTCTTTTTCAACTATTTGGCGCCTAAAGTAATATCGACCACTCTACCATCATTCATCCTGATAAAGAATGCCCTAGTTCTAGCCATTATATATGTATATATTTTTATTTATTTATTTATGTCAAACTACTAACTTAATATTAGTAACCCAATATCAAATTTCCGTCCCAATGACATGAAATCCAAAATAGATAGCTGTTTTATTTGTAAGGAAAATTATAATTATATACTTCAAAGTGGACTAATCATATCACTAAATGTTTTGTATCACCAATATAGAATTTTGCCATAATTAAGATCGATTATCCTACAGATAATGCTGATCTCCAAACAAAATGCAATCTTAACCCTTTAATTCGCGAAGCATTAATTTCTTGTGCCAGTTATTTAAATGTGGCGGACCGCACTGAAAACAAAATCACGCAAGACTGTTATAATTAGGTTTAGTGTGTAATTCGACACACATTTAAATGATTACTACTCGTTTGTTTTCTTCTGTTTCATTAATAATACTAAATAAATCGAACCAAGTGATGTATTCTATAGGACACATTGGCAATTAAAAGGTTAAAGTATGACTTCCTTCAGAAGTAAAAACATAGGCCCGTGTCTTAGTTTTACAATACCTACAAACTTCAAGTCTAAAATAAGAGGCATCTGAGCAAATGTTATCGGCCCTTTCATTCTTAGTTTTGAATCGGGAAGGTTTATGTTTGAGATGTAAACTCAATTTTCCATTCCAGTTTCATTACATGAGTCGGACCACAATGAAAACAAATAGGTATAATCGTAAGTTATCATTGCATATTGTTATATAACTTGATAAAAATTTAAAAACAAATCTTGATTAAGTTTTCCATTGCTTTATAAAAAATATAAAATAAATTAAATCAATGTATCTTACAGGATACATAATCAATTTGAGGATTAAAAGCCTTCATTAATTAGTTGCCAACTCTAATCAAATGTTAAGATGACTCATTTAATATAAAACAAATATCTTAATAATTTATTGGAACAATATTATAACTGTCCCAATCAAAATGGAATTGACAGAGGCATAGATTGCACATGAAAAGCGAAGAGCCGTGATGAAAATTTCAGTCTTGTATACTACAATAACAATTCCGTCGGTACCGATGCTCGAACTGTGGACCGCTGGCAATTTTGTTGACAGTCATGGAAGCTGTTCTTTCTTTTTAAAACATTTTACTGTTCGCAGTTCAATTTATTTGTTCAAAATAGTTAATGGTTATATTTATCATTGTTTACAGAGAGTTGCCCTCTGTTAGCAAAGAGTATAACTAAATTCCGTCCGACGTCCTTGCTTGTATAACTTGTCTGGGCACAAGGAAGAAAGAAGCTGTCTGCTTCAATCAGTTCACTACCATCATGGAGAGAGTATCGCACTTTTTCAGATGGACTGTCGTGTTTTTTACACTCATCAGCTTAGCGGTGAGTAATTTTTATCTTGAACATTAATGAGGTACGTTTAATGGTAATAAAATAGTCATAATTTAATATTTTTATTTGTTAACTTCCTCTGGTCATTCTAAAGAGTTCCTTTTTTTTTTCTTTTTTTTTTTTGCATATATATTTAAGTGGCACTTGCGACTCAATTTTTTGACGATGTTTTGAATTTTATTTTGCAAATAAATAAACATTATTTGATAAATTCACATGAGTTCATATTAGTCTTTTTTTTTAGAACGACGGAAGTGAACAATATAGATATTCATATTAATTAGCAGTTACATAATTTAAACGTATTTGTATGTATATAAATTAAACACGCTTAACTTCTCGTTTAATTTTCCTAGTTTTTTTAAACATAAAAAAACAGTATTCTTTAAAAATTTAAATCTGTTCTGTTTTACTATAATTTCTAGATCTGAAGTCAAAATAAATTCCTTCAATTAAATATTTGTGAATATGGTCCCTATAGTAATTTGCTAGACATACGAGAATATCAAGCCTGAAATAATTGAAGATAAAAAAAAGTCAGCCCTTTTACCCCCACTATAAATATGGTATTTTTAGTCTGCAAGACTGGTAGCTTATCTTCAACATTACTGACTCTATTCTTGGACAGTATTTCCATGATTAAAACGTAAAAAGTTATATAGTATTATATAGAACAGGTTTTAAATTAAATTTATTATGATGTTCGCGTATAATAATTTATTTAGTTTCACTTTATGAGTGATTTCCTAGTCTACCGCTGTGGACATTATACACACTGGGACCATGTTTGACCCCAATTGGAATAAGATTCTTGCGGTTTTGAGGTAGGCTAATTCCTGAAGTGTAAGGAAATGTCAGGAAACTTCAATAAATTTCTCCTGAACAATATCTAGTTATCATAATCATCCATCTCTTATTCGCCTAGTTTAGTATGAGTGAATCTTGCGGTTTCTCTTAAACGTTCGTGTCTTCTCGGAGGTGATCACTCATCCGAGGAGGCTCTTAATGTCCTTGTATCTTGTATGGACAAAAGCTACTAAGTTTATGTAGTTAAAAATACTCTCCAACGGTCGTGTCCATGTAAGACCTGGGAGTCGTGATACATGTAAAAACACCTACAAAGGGATAGGTTAAATTAATATATATGATTAAGGAAGTTTTCTTGGGTTTTCCGAGTCATGGATTCAAGGTCGGCCTCTGGCCACTGATTTCGACATGATCCCACATGCCATTATGCACCGTTATGATCATATTTCCGAACAGTTCAATAACCTCTCTTGGCTCCGTCTTACTAACAGACGTAAATCGCACTCTCTTTCACTTCTTTTCAAGCTTCTGAATTCCTACACTCCTAGTTCCTTGGCGTCCAGATTTGAGAAATTATCTTCTTACTAAAATATTGACACTAGGTCATAAGATAATATTGACACTAGGTCATAAGATAACAGTCTGCTAACATCCCTCTTCATAGCATTTCCTCTTATTCTACTTATTTCACAGTAGCCTCTGCTCGCTCCTGCACAGTTGGCACTTTTAAGTCACGCTTATACAATTACCTGTTATCAAATAGTTAATTTTTCTCTAGAGTTAAATATATTCCTCATTTTTTTCTATCTTGTATATTTTATATTTCATTTGTTAAATCAAGATTAAATTCAAAATATTTTGTAAATAATAATTATATTTTAGACATACTATGTAATATTTATTCTTATTGAACTAGATGTAAGAATAATTTTTCTTTTAACATGGTTCAGTGTGACAAGGCCTTAAGGCCTTAACTCTGCCAGGTTAAATAAAGCTATTATTATTATTATTATTATTATTATTATTATTATTATTATTATTATTATTATTATTATTATTATTATTATTATTATTATTATTATTATTATTGTAGTTGTTGTTGTTGCCGCGGTGGACTAGTGGTTATGCTCCTTGCCTCTGGTCCCGAGGGTCGCGAGTTCAAACCCGCCCGGGGTCGATGGATTTTTTAGGACGGAAAAATCCAAGGACTTTAAGCCGTGGGTCCCGAGTCTGAAGATTTTCAGGCAGGCTCGTAAAAAATCCTTAAGCCTGAATGAAAAGGCCTCTAAGCAAAATTTACCGAATTTTCCCGTCCTAGTACTACCTTGGTTTCCTAGATGTCAGTATGAGGCGGAACGCTGACCACGGACCACTCAAAATGACATCTATACGAAAACAAGTGTAACTAAATTAATATGGTTCAAATTCTTCCCTGTAGGGGGAGAGCGCCTGGATCTCTGTAAAGGGAAAACATGGGCTTACAACAACAATTATTATTATTATCATCATCAAGGAATGATAGGTTCGAGTCACTGGTTTAAGTTTTATATAGGTAATTAAACGCATTGAGTTTTCATTGTTGTCCGTTTCGGAAGCCATACGCCCATCCAAGGGTTGACAACGCTCCATGTTGCCCAACCGTAGTTTTCTCCATATCTTCTACGTTGTTCTTGGACAACATGGAGCGTGGTCGACCCTTGGATGGGTGTACGGTTTCTGAAACGGACCACAATGAAAAGTCAATGTATTTAATTATATAAGACCTAAACCAGAGACTCGAACCTGTCATTCCCTGACAATAGCATGTGGGATCATGTCGACATGTCGGAATCAGTGGCCAGAGGCTGACCTTGAATCCATAACGCGGGAAACCCAAGGGGAAAAAATATATATTGCTATATGTAGGCTACTAATTATAGATACCATTAAATTGATTAACATATTTAGATGCGAAATTAAGTAAAAAAACCAACTTATGCAGTTTCTTGGTTATGATGTCTATAACCGTACATTCCCACGTGGTAAAAATGTGCTCCCATGCGATAGTTACTTAACCAAAGCTAATTTAATTACGCTAATTTTTCTGCAGATATCAGTGAATAAAAAATTGTTAGCGCATCGCCTCAAAGAGATATCTAGCAAAGAAACTAAGATATTACTTGGATCGGAAAAGCCGATTAAATTTTGCTCAGAGGCTCTAATTTAAGCTTTAAGGTCTTTTACGAACCCGGTAATCTTCAATATCGGGACCCATGAGACCCATGAGTGAAACAAATTTCCTGGAAGACTTGACACTTAGATTTGTACATTCTAAAATATATATCGACTTCGGCCGGGTTTGAACCCCGGGACCAGAGGCAAGGAACGTAACGACTGATTAGTTATGATATAGTCCCCTTAATATGTTTATCTTATATTTTAAATATAATAGAACATTTTTAAGTAACATCTTCATTATTATATGTAGGCTATACCTATAAGTTTATATACTGTACTATTATTGTGCATAGGCCTAATCAACAACTGTAACTTAAGTGTATAAATATAGGCCTACATTAGTTATAATAATAATAATAATAATAATCATAATAATAATTCCATTCCATTAACACAGTTTAACCTCTCATCTTATAGCTACTTTCACGTGCCACACGCCTTGCAGCGATACGACCTGTTGGCAGATATAGCCTATTTTAACTATGGATAATTTTTGGATCAAACAAGGACATGGATGGCCTCCCCGAATGAGTGATCAGCCTAATGTCAGTGGCTCCTCCGCGATAACACAACATTAAGACGAAATATACCATTCTCACACACACATTCATACTAAACGTGACGAATATGATGATTGCCAGACGATGTTCGAGGACCGTTTGGGCTGTAAAGTTTCCTTATATTTTTTATACAGGAAACTTGTCCGGACCGGGGATCGAACCCGGACCCGCTGTGAGCGACGCTCTCCGAGACCACAGCGGTGAACTTTAATAATAATAATAATAATAATAATAATAATAATAATAATAATAATAATAATAAATAATAATAATAATAATAAGTATTATTATTATTATTATAAATATTATATGATAATGATATGACAATTATGATTGATGATGATAATAATGATAATGTCCCGCGCCGTAGCCGAGTGGTCAAATTAAGAAGCCTTGGCGCAGAGCTACAGAACTTGCGCTGGTTCGAGTATCCATGGGGGAAGAAATTTTCTGATGGAATTTCTGCCAGTATGGGACCGGTGCCTACCCAGCATCGTGAGGAATTTGGGTAGCCACAATAAGTAGCGACTCCAGGTTGAGGAAACCAGCTATAACGACTGGTAGACCCTACATGATGATCACTTGTCACCCCTAGACTGGCAGGATGATCGTCTACCTCTGTGATCAACACATGTAGATGTGAGGCCAGCAGCCGGCTGGTAGCCAAGAGCCTTCTAGGCCTGTCGTGCCATGGAGTTTTTTTTTTAAAATAATAATAATAATAATAATAATAATAATAATAATAATAATAATAATAATAATAATAATAATAATAATAATAATAATAATAATAATAATAATAATGCTAGTTTTATGTTTACATGAGTTATATACAATATATTATATAACACTACAGTCCTACGTTCCTACTGGTTCCAAGTTTTACTTTTTATCACCTTTGAGGCAACTGAGTAAGTAAACCCTTTACTCATCTTCGGCGTAATGCCAGATCCAGGGATGAGATGAAACGAATCCTCTGTTATTGAATGTTTGTGATATTCTAGGATGCCGACTAACCAGGCATGTCGTGTCATCACAGGAACAGATTAAATGAAATTAAATGGATGACATGAGTATGGGCAAGTAGTGAAATGACTTTTTGGCTCAGGAAAACGGAATAAACCCCGAGAAAAGCATGTCCTTGCTCTAATTGGTCCATTCGAACCCCACATGGAGTGGCCGAAATGCAAACTCGAGATGCAGAAGAAGAGAGATTCCTCTCTTCTGTACCTACTTACGTCACGGACTCGTATCTTTTTAGGTAACTATTCAAGTTAAAATATTGTAGTTGAAGATGAACGACAGTCCGAAAGGCCTCCATGTTAAAAATTATAGTTGAGGAAATTGGATCACTCAATTACGTTTGTACTGTCCCTACTGGTACACACTAAAGATTCTTGACGCGATATGGCCAAATATATTTCTAAAGTCTCAAAATAAAATTTAACGCATATGATTTTGGATACGAATTGAACGTGTGAAATGGACAATCAGAATAAATAAAGAGATTGCAATAAGACGGTGGATGAAAGAAGAAGCGTAATGAATATAATCGGGATAGAATCCTTCGTCTAATTTATTATTATCAGACGCTTGTTAACTAGATACATTTTAAACAATGGAGATGCTTAATATCTTATATTTCAATTCACGACCATTGTTAATTATTTTTTCTTGACTTCACAGATTAGGCAGCAAATCCGCCTGTACCGGTCTCAAAATCTTACTCTCATATTACCCTTGGTGTGCCTCTTGATCTTCTCCCTCTTGATCTGTACTCATAGGTAATCCTCGACCATGTATCAGGATCCAATCTTTCCACGTGCTCTATCTTATATAGTGACTATATATGTAACAATAGGGATATGACATTAAACGCCTTTTTGTTTAACGGAAGTTATGTTTTCCGTTCATAGCAAAGGAGAAAGTTTGCTAAATTTTAATACAAATAATATTTATTCCTGTCCGAAAGGGCTTACACAAGTTGAAATAAATTAATTAATACTGTAAGAACACTTGTAATTAATTTCATTATTATACAGCAACCAAAAATTACCATACCTTCATAATAATGTATTAACGTTGGTTTTCAAGAATATATTTTTTTAATATGGTAGGCACCGAAAATGACTAAGTGCAAATTACCATAGAATCAAAAAATCCGTCACGCAGGAACAGCGTAAATAAGCGAATTCCTCAGTAATTGGAATTTATGGCTCTGGTTTATGGAATATACTCATATATTTAGCCTATTTTATTAAATTGGAAAATTTCAATTTCTGATGCCAGCTTATTTAAACATGTCGCACCGCCGTGAAAACAAATCATGCATAAACATAAACCTCTTTGCATATTTTGTAGTTTCACATCACTTTAATAATATCCACCGATTCATTTTTCCAATACTTTTTTTAAAGTATTACCGGTAATTAAATTGAACTAATGTGTCTAATAGGGGGTACATTGCCAATTTATGGGTTAATTACTTGTGCATTGTATGGTATATGTTGCGATGAACCAAACAAGGCAATAGCTAGAGTCGATTTTTATTTTCGGGTTTCAGGTAAACACCACTTTTAATGGTTGAATTTCGCTTATTTCTTGAGAATACCTTCCTCGGTTTATTTTAATAACAACTCAGTTTCGTTGTGAAACATAACAAATTTCGACCGCTGGAGCGATTTTTAAATTTTTGTTTCAGGCGAACTCCTATTCATGATGGTCCGATTTTCCTGGTTAACGAACTCGATCTTCATTTTATTCAAGTAATTGCTATGTTCCGAGTTTATTTTTTAAGAAAAAAGAGTGTTAATGCACGGTCACACGCACGCAAACACACACTTTGGTCATAATCATTTTCGATAATAATATTCTGTAATTTAAAAATATATTTGATTTCCCTCATATGACTCCATTCTCCCATATACAGGCCTTCTATCTATACTCTATAAAATCTTAACGAAAGAAATGTAGATAAAAAAAGTTAAGAAAATGTTATCTGATGTAATACAGGATATAAAATGACCCAATGGTCTATTCCATAAAGTAAATATAAATACACGATTAAAAATTAAATTAATTTGTTAATTTAAAATTTTGCTGAGGTTATCTAGCCGATAAGTTTAATAATATATTTCCTTTCTTTACACTTCCTTCCTTCGGAGAGTGGCAGCCATAACTTCGTCGATTAAGGCAATACGCTATAATACGAAAGGTTCGATTCCCGGTAAGGTTGGAATTTTTAAACTGATCTAAATCTTCTGGCAGCACCTTGACACTAGATTCAACCTCTCTAATGGAGATGAGTATTAGAGCCATGTTCTGGGGATAAAGGCGACCGTAACACAGGGCTGATAACTCGGCTGACATCTTGTGTGTTGTCTGCAAAGGTGAGATTACTTTACTTTGTCCTTTGGAGAACTAAAAAGTCCCTATGAGGCCCTGGAAGAGTTGCATGTAGGCACGGGACAAACTTTTGAACCAAACATTAGAATGGTATACATGGCAATCTATGGTTAGCAGTATGGCAGGGCCACCGTACAAAGACAGGAAAGGACAGCTTTAAGACAAGGGGCACAACTCATACCCCAGATAAATATTTCATATCATGCCGGTAATCAAACCCCGGTCACGTGTTGGAAGGAAGGACTCATGGTGGCAGACAATAATAAATTCATTTCCAACTGGAGGAAACAATAATGATAACAAGATTGGGGCATCCGTCTGAGCACAAACACTATATTAAGGACTATTGCAAAGAAATTCACCAATGTTCCATTTTCACAGATGTTTCAAGAATAATAAGCAACGGAAGAGAAGAAATTAAAGTTGGATGTGCGTCTGTAGTTAATGAGAATTGAAATTTCCTCAGCTTTGTTCAGACTTTTTCCACAATGTTCCATTTTTTCAGGCAGATTATTAGCCGTAAAAGAAGTTGTTTAATGGTGTGTAATTAATGACATAAGTTCTCGTATACACAGCGATTTCCTAATAAGCAATTAATGATAAATATAACAATAACCCAATAGCTTTAGAGATTATTAGGGGACAGATGAAGCAAAATTCAAAACATATTTGTCTAACATGGGTACGTGGGCATTGCGGGATATCAGGAAACGAACCTGCGGATGTTTTAGTCAAGTTTGCAGCAGATTATATCACAGTATGCATAAGATCTCTGCCATATTTCTTTCCTGAAGCCGCATATAAAGAATCATGTAATTGCAAGATGGAACCAACGCGTGGTTCAATGGTACCATAGGCACATTAACAGTGTTCTATCCACGTATCTATGACAGAATAAAATGCAAACACGTTAATCCAAATTTTATACTAACACAATTGCTCACTGGGCAGGTAAAGTTGGTCAATACATCCAGTGATTTAACATAAGATAACATGCAAATTTTAATTGTGGTATTAGCAACCAAAGCGTTGAACATGTTATCTTTGATTGTCCTTTGTTCTGGAACGAAAAATTCGAATTCTCATGCCTACTAAATAACACCGCCTGTTTAAGTGAACCACCCATCACAGAAGTGCTCATGACAGAAGAGAACTACAGGCTTTTTAATATTTGTATAAATAAAGTTCATAAAAAACTGTAATTTTAGATAAAATTATATAATGACTCACAACTTTGTAACAAACTATAACCCTAATGTACCTTAGGTGAGATAGGGTTTATAAATCTCGGATATTAAATAATAATAATAATAATAATAATAATAATAATAATAATTAATAATAATTTCAAGTACTATATTTAAAATTTAAATTATAACTAGGCCTATTATATACGAAATTCAGAAATCATACAATGAACCTAAGGATTAAATTTTGTAAAATATATACTTATTTATTTATTTAGCATGTTTCACATCTTCCTACGCCCAATCAATCTACTGTCATTCTCCTGTACAACTCTATATCATTCCAATCTCCATCGTCTAATCCTTTTTCCCTCGTGCTGCTGGAAATACCATCAATCCACGTTATGTTTGACCGTCTTCTTTTTCTCTACCAAGTGATATCCATTCTAGTATTCTTCTTGGGAGTCTGTCTTCTGTCATTCTTTTTACAGACCATACCATTTTAATTATTTTTTCATGAAATCCGCAATTGAAGTTTGAACATTCATCTTTCCTTTAATTGCACTATTTCTTATTTGTATCTCTTCTAGAAATTCCAGCTGAACGCCTCCAAAAATCCATTTCTGTAGAATTTAATTTATTTTTTTCTTCTGTGTCCCGCGCCGTAGCCGAGTGGTTAAGTCAGGAAGCCTTGGCGCAGAGCTACGGACTGGCGCTGGTTCGAGTATCCATGGAGGAATACATTTTTTCATGGTATGGGACCGGTGCTCACCCAGCATCGTGAGGCATTTGGGTAGCTACAATAAGTAGCGGTTCCAGGTTGAAGAAAACCAGCTCAAACGGCTGGGGGACTCGACATGCTGACCACATGTCACCTACACTGGCTAGATCTCTGTGATTGACACATGTGGGATGTGAGGCTAGTAGCCGGCTGGTAGGCTAAGGGCCTTCTGGGCCTGTCGCGCTATGGAATTGTTATTATTATTATTTTCTTCTACATTTTAATTCCCAAGTTTCTGCACCGTATGTCAATGTACGCCTTATTATTAGATTAATTTTTTTTAGAACTTATATTCTGATCCTATAAAACACTATTTAATTTTGAAATTGCAGATTTGCCCTTATTTATTCTCTCATTAATATTTCAGCACCGCGTCTTTCATCTGCACTAATTTTTGTCCCTAAATATACATATTCGTCACATGCTTTTATTTGTCCATGTCAGCCTTCTAAACCAGATCTTTTGATTTATCTCCTATTACCAAATACTTCGTTTTGTCCAAATTTATTTTTAATCCCCATTTTTCATATTCATCCTTCAGTTTTCTTATCATGTACTCTGGTCGAATTTTTTGAACGCATTAGACCATAAAAGGCGTCCTCTGCTGAGAAAGTTTTATCCTAATACGATTTTGCTTACTCAGAAATCTATTCATGCGATAATAATTCGTAAGCTACCTGACGAGGTAACTTAAGGTCATAGCTTAAGATAGAAACTTATCGTGAGAATCCCGAAGGGAACCGATGGTAACCGATGTAGTTTGAAACCTTGCCGCTTTATCCAAGATGTCGGACCTTGAAGACTTCGATCGGTATACGCGGAGAAGAGGAATTTGATAGAGTCTACTAAAGAATTCAACTGGATGAACAGGAGAATCGGCGTAATATTGCGCGACGCAGACGTCGTTGTATACAGTATTATTTGCGGGACGCAAGCGTAAATGCGTTCCTCTATAACAGACGAAAATAACGGAAGTGGTTTTATCGCTGAAAATTCTGGGTAATTTCTTGCCAATATTACGAAAACGACGACTTTCATGCATGACCAGTTTGTGGGTAGCTAATTCGATCTTTGCACTTGCTCACGGAATATAATTCATAATTAAAAGACATTAAATAAAAATATATAATAAGATAAAGTGATAGTACAATAAATTCCAATCTTAATAATGTAGATAATAAATGCTTTCGATTTGAAGAAACGGTGAGTCAGCTCACCAGTGACTGGAAGTAATTTGAGTAGAGACTAATGTATTTGCATGCGACTAATCTTCATAATCTCCTGCCATCAGTGGCCGCTCATCAGCAACGAATAAACTGTATATTCTTCCATCTTTATTCCCATAAGTGATTTTTTTTTCACTGTGTTAGGGCGTTTGATAGATATTTTGAATAAGATCGGCGATAAACAGCATCCTTATCTTAAATATTGAATAACACCAAAACCTGGATATATATATATATATATATATATATATATATATATAGGCCTATAGTGTTTTAAACCTAAGATACAAAATTATACAAATGGTCGAGGATTGTAACCTCAGTATTTTGGGAAAGAAAACCAATGGATGGAAATGTATACTTAATTGTTATGATCATAAACAACTTGCACTTCATAGTAACAACAATTGGCAGCTCAGAAAAAGAGTTCAGTGGCGACCATCAGTCTGAATACATGCATGATGACGGCGCATAACATTTTGCCGCACTCTTTCAATGATCCCTGGTACCTACCTTACAACAAATAAGCAGTTAGGGCCCTAGTAAGCAGTTCATCATCACTTTGTAATGTGGTCTCATACACCTTGGAAGCATAGCAGACGATTGTTCTGCAAGCTAGAACCACCAAACGTCAGTTGTTTGCTATGAAAAGGAAAAGAGTTTAAAAAACATTCTTCACACAAGATCTCGTGGAGCCTGACATATGGATTTCCGACCGTTAGTTCCCTATCTCGAAACACTCAGTTTATCGTAGCATCTGTATAATTTTGACCCAAAGGTTTGAGAGTCTGTATATATATTAGTTATTTAGACTAGTTGCCAAACCTAATTTTATAACATGTTGTGTACTATATTTCATCTACGTTGTATACTTAGTATATTTAATAAATGTTTTTATTGAAGAAACGATATGTTTAGAGAAATAATAATGTGGGCTTTGGAGAAAAGATAACAGACACGATAAATCAATAAACATTGTTATATTATGCAATTCTTGGGTACTAGCTACATATGTGAATTTAAAGTAAAAATGAGCGGAGAAGGTGATTTTCACGGTTCGTCAGGAAAAATTTTTAAATCAGTCCAAGATACAACTAATAATATACTTCCAGAAAAGTCAGTAAAGTTTATTTATGTAGTTAGGCCAAATCATAATTAAAGTGTATTTTATGTTGTGTTGGATCTGTATTTTTATGTTTTGATAGCATTTTTGTCGTTAGAATATAAAGTATAGGTGTTGTTTCCTAGTAAGTACGAATTAAAGTGTCACTGATTGTTATAGTGTGTGTGTGTGTGTGTGTGTGTGTGTGTGTGTGTGTGTGTGTAATATATATATATATATATATATATATATATATTCGAAGGTCGTTTGATACGATTAAGCTTCTTTAAATAATACTAAAAATGTAGGCCTACTGCTGTCATTTATCATGCATTGCTTATTGAAAATATAAAATTATGATTAATTGTTCACATTATATATAATTTTTAATTACACTTCTATAAAGCTTTTTTTTTTTTTTTTTTTGCTGATTGAAGTAATTAGTTATGCAAAAGATTGAAAGTGGCAGTTATTCCTATAAGAAAACGTAACGAATGTCAGATTTAATGTGACTAGAGAAAAATATGACCCAGTTTTAATTCAGAATATCAAGGATAAAGTAAAACAGCATATTTCAGTCTTCTTTTATATTTGCTGTAAGGAAACAAGACTTCATCTGCGTAATTCTAATATCCGGAGATTTCTAATGATGAGAAGTGTCACGGAAATGAAGTCATGTTTTGAAATGAAGCTGAAGGACATTTTATATTCAGAAAAAATATTGCATAGTTGTTAGGTACCCGTATGTATTTTATTTCACGATTATCTTTAACATCTCAGGTCATTAGCGTCGATATTCGAAGTTGGACGTGAAAGAGCTGACTTTTTTTTTCAGAGTCCTCTAATTTCACACATAATGTTATTTTATGTGCCACAAACCTAGGACATGGTTTTACTTATCTTCTAAGCGCAGCCAAATTCAAGATAATTACAACCTGAAAAATAAATTAACCTTTCCGGATTTGACTAGCGAACGTCCGATCCATAAGCAGAATATAAAGTTTTTATTATTGATTTCGTACATCTCAATGATGGATAAATCATATTTGAAGAGAAAAATTATACGCTCAGACCGGGACTTGAACCCGGGACCCTTGGTTCTCTAGACCAAGTGCTCTACCAACTGAGCTACCTGAGCAAGTACCGATCTAAACGCAAATCTTTCTCTATATACATTGTAATTCCCATCCACCAAATGCATGGCTTCACAGCATTTGGTGGATGGGAATTACAATGTATATAGAGAAAGATTTGCGTTTAGATCGGTACTTGCTCAGGTAGCTCAGTTGGTAGAGCACTTGGTCTAGAGAACCAAGGGTCGCGGGTTCAAGTCCCGGTCTGAGCGTATAATTTTTCTCTTCAAATAAGAATATAAAGTGATTTATGTTCTTTGGGCTTAGTGTAAATTTTCAGGAACGGTTACGTGGCACATCTAGTTAGATGATGTAATAATTGCCTGTTAATATAAAAAAAATATCTATGTAGTTTAAAATATCACAAATGCACATTCTGTTAAGATTTTTAAGATATTTATCTTATGGTTTTGAGTACCAATGCTTTAATTTATTATTATCTGTCACCGTGGCGTGTTCGGTTGAGTCTCTGTCTTCCATTTCCGGTGGCCTTGTTTAATTTCCCAATGAGATCATATTATTGTATTATTATTATTATTGTTATTATTATTATTATTATTTATTATTATTATTATTATTATTATTATTATTATTATAACTAAGTGGTGCGACCTATCGACCCGTAGTTCTATATCGAACCCGTAGGTTCATGGCCGCGCGGACATAAGTTCTCCATATATCCATATCCTGAACCAATATTTTCCAATCATCCCATGTATAATTTACTTCCTTCAAATCATCGTTAATGTTATTCCCCCACCTCATTCTTGGTCTACCAATTGTGCATTTTCCCTCTGATTTTCCTACAAGAAGCTTCCATGCACCTCTTTCATTCCCCATTCGTGCCACATGTCCTTCCCATCGCAGTCTACGAGACTTAACTGTTCTCATTACATCTGGCTTCCTATAAAAGACCATGTAATTCACGGTTATGCAGTCTTCCTCCATTCACCCTGTCTGTTCCTTCTCTCTTTAGTCCAAAAATTTTCCTAAGAACTTTATTCTCAAATACTTGTAATCTCCTTTCCTGCCTTAAAGTAAGAGTCCATGTTTCGCATCCATATAATATAACTGGTAGAATAATAGTTTTAATATATTTTCCGTTTGAACTTTTTTGAAAGGAGTTGGGAAGTCAAGAGTTTCTGTAAATGGCATAAATAACATGCTTTCCCAGAATTGAGCCTATGTTTAATTTCCTTGTGCATCTCATTTCCTGTGTGTGATTATTTGTTTCCTTTGTATTTTGATTATTATTTTACGTAATGTGAAAGGATGCACAAGAGCGGAAGAATAAAAAAAAAAAAAAAACGGAATTAACCTATACGAGAAAATTAAATATATATAAAATTGAAGATAAAATCAGCGAAAATAATAAGAAATGGACAGAACACTTAATGAGAATGAACAACGAAAGAATACCAAAAAGAACCTTCCTGTATAATCCCAGAGGAACAAGAGATGTTGGCCGACCACGTAGAAGATGGACTCCACTTTTAACTTCGCCGGAACAGGCTGCATAGCCTAAACCTTGTAGTAGAAGAAGAAGAAGATTATTATTAATTCATCATCATCATCCGGTATCATGGCAGCTGCCGCCGTCTTCCGGAAACCAAACGCCATTCCTCTCTGTCCATCCATTGATCTTCCTCCAATCCTCTGATATTCATAGCCGCTTCTACCCCTTCTATCCAAGTTTTCTTCGGTCTTCCTCTCTTCCTCCTTTCCATTGAGATCCATTCCATAGCAATTTTAGGCAATCTTTGCTCTGGAATTGTTTTGACATGGCATACTAGTGTAATATTTTCTTTTCTATAATGTCTATGATGTCCGGCTCCTCTTGTACACCAATAATTCCCTTATTTCTTTATTTCGTATTCTATTCATTCTAGATTTTCCAGCTGATCTTCTTAAAACATCCATTTCTGTAATTAAAAATCTTTTCATTTCCCTGGTAGGAATTTACCAAACTTCAGCACCATATGTTAAATTCCCCTGAATTATGGTTTGATATACTTGTAATTTTCTATTTTTTTGTTATATTCTTGCTTCACCAAACAGTTTAAAGCATGTATTGCTTGTTTTGTTTGTGCGAGTCTATTTTTAATTTCCACTGTGTTATGGTGGTGAATGGTCTAATTTTTTTCCTAAATAAGTGCATTATTATAAGCAATAATAATTATTATAAATAGGCTAACTAGCGAACCCGGCAGACGTTGTCCTGCCCGAACGTTCAATTCTCATGTCATGGGCGGACGATAAAAATATGTTACTTTTTTACCATAAAATTAAGCAATTAGGACATAATTAGATATTATTAAATAAGTTCACAAGAAAACCTCTTACAGCCTTCTGTTGTGGCTCAAGAAGTGTGAATGATGACGTTACACAGTCATGAACATTAGAATTGTAACCTCCTTTGCAGATAAGTTAATAACCGTCATATAACAATTATATTAGAGTGAAATAAATAATAGTTTTAAAAAAACTAAAAGAACACGCTTGATTAGAAAACTAAAAAATGAAAAATAATTTTAATTTCCAATACGCTTGGGATAAAATTAGAGTGGTCAACAAAAAAATCATCTCCAACACATATAGAATAAAACTAGAGTTATCAACAAAAAATAATAATTTTACCATCAAAAGCGTGGGGTGCTCTATATCAATTAATATATTTGATAATAAACAGATATTGGTAAAAGTAAGCTCTCTAAGAAGAAAATGTATACATCATAAAAAGCACCCCACGCTTTTGATGGTAAAATTATTTTATTTTTGTTGATAACTCTAGTTTTATTCTATATGTGTTGGAGATGATTTTTTTGTTGACCACTTTAATTTTATCCCAAGCGTATTGGAAATTAAAATTATTTTTCATTTTTTAGTTTTCTAATAAAGCGTGTTCTTTTAGTTTTCTAAAACTATTATTTATTTTTTAGTTTTTAGTTTTAATATTTTACAGAATAAGATAAAAATGTACATATCTTTAAATTCAATACTATTGTAGTATGAGCTAAAAGTAATACTCTTCTATAAAAAAAACCTCCCAGCCGGATTTGAACCAGCGACGTACGGATTACTGAAATTATATATCACTAAGAATTCACTGCTCTACCAACTCAGCTCTTACAACGATTGACTAAAATGTCGACAAGTCCGCAACCTATTATACCAGTTTTCATTTTTTTTTTTTATTTTCGGATGATTCTAGCCAGGATTTTAGAAACAAAATATAAAATTATTGTATTGTCGCTGGTCCTCTACACGTATACAAAGTTTCAAGTCGATCCAATATTTCTAAGTGGGTGAAAATCGCGTTGAAAGATTCCGTTACATTGATACAAAAACACTTTTTTTGATTTTATGATGATTATGGCCAGGGTTTTAGATAATAATATGAAATTATTGTCACGGGTCCTCTACAAGTATACAAAGTTTCAAGTCGATCCAATGATTTTAAGTGGGTGAAAATCGCGTTGAAAGATTCCGTTAGATAGACAGATAGATAGATAGATAGATAGATAGATAGATAGATAGCTAGGAGAAGTATAGATAGATATATAGATAGATAGAGAGATAGATAGATAGATAGATAGATTAGATAGATAGATAGATAGATAGATAGGTA